>PVIU01008873.1:0-34220 GCA_004026605.1 Ondatra zibethicus | reverse complement strand
GCTTTTTTATACAACTCAGGACCACTGTCCCAGGTCCCACTCCCAGTGGACTGGGGCCTCCAACATCAATTAATTCATTACAAAATGTTCTACGGACTTGCCTATGGCATTTTCTAAACTCAGGCTCCTCTCCCTCCGTAATTCTAGCTTGTGTCAAGACAACAAAAACAAAACGGCCAGAACACCCAGCTAGGCGTTTCTGTGGCACTAGAGGTACCCTAGAAACGATGGTGCAAAGTGAGGGGAGACCATTAAAGTGGCAATCAGGAAAGGTAGACAAGTGAGCTGTATTCACTTATTAATACTTATTACTTACTTTGTTACAGGCTTTCCAGTAGCTGCTTTCTTGTTCTAGGAGAACAAGATATTTGACATGAGGCATGTGTGACTAATGCTACAAGCTAAGATCTAGAAAGCAAACAGAACACAGGTGTAGGATACAAGCCCTTTCGTGGTAACTGATTTTGTGTGTATGGAAGGAGGTGGGGTGAAAGACAGAATGTGAAGAGTGGCTGACCTCAGTAAACTACAGCAGCTTCAAAGGACTCACCCGGGAGCTTTCTACAAACTGGTTGTCATGAACTTCATTGGGGATAATAAGCATATATTCCTTGTAGGTAAGATACCAACTATTGTATAGAAAGGTTCTACCTCCTGACAAGTCACCTGGACCTCTTGAAACTTTCTAAATACGTGTGTGTGTGTAATTTCCATCAGACTCCCCAGAGAGCTTAAACCCCTGCCTACAATAGTAGCTACACTCATACATAAGTAACAAAACTTTAAAAGTAACTAACAAATGTAACTAACAAACTGGCAGCCTGGCACCAGTCTTAATGATCTACGTCAACCACATTTACTGTGTTCCCATGGCAGACATTTCCAAGTGTTTATCTTTGCAGTTAATGACTGGTCTCAGGTATTTCACTATCCTAGAGTTTTTGACCTGCCTACGTCTTGTAGCTCTTTTATGCTAGAGACTATGCGGCCCCAGTCTTGAATGACATCTGGGTAAGGTTGATGCTTCTAGCTCTAGAGCTGAATATGCAGAGTGCACACAGTTGTGTTGTTATTAGGAGAATAGCCACTTTATGACAGGTCAGCAGGAGGTCATGATGAGGGCAAGAAAGCAGTGTTTGGAACCTAAATGATCCAATGGTCCTTGTCTTGGAGATGAAAACTCCGGTGTTAACAAGCAGATAAAAAAAGCATTACATATGGATATTTTAAGCACATGGGAAACACTCTAAAACAAAGCTGATGTGTGAATAAGTGAGGGGAGACCATGAAATTGGGGTTGGGATAAAGCAGACAGATGAGGAATAGGATGTTAAGTCTGTTAGAATCAGGCCTCTTCCTTGCCCAGAGCAGTGGCATCTAGTGCCCTCTGAGAGCCATTGTTTGATGGGAACTCAGCTGTCACCTAAATCCCTATATCCTCAGTAACCATACAATGGCTGACAGAATTTTAACACATAAATGCTTATTTCAAGAATGAATAGTATGGAGGTGAAGAGATGGCTCAGCAGTTTAGAGGACTTGTTGCTTTTGCAGTAAACCCAGGTTCAATTCCCAGTACCCGCACGGTAGTTTACAACCATCCAGAACTCCCAGGGACTGGATGCTCTTTCCTGGCCTCTGAGGGTAGGTACTAGGCACACAGGTGGCACACATACATACATGCAGGGAAAACACTCATACATACAAAATAAAAAAATAAATTGAAAACATTTAAAAAGAATGAAGTTACACACAACTCCCACTTTTAAGGGTATGTGAACCCGAGTCAAGTGTCCCTTTCTACCTAATCTCTGCCACTGAGACCTAGGTGGTAAGGGACATGTGCACTGACAGACTGTCCTGACCCTTCTACTGGGCAGTACAGAAGGGGTCAGTCTAAAGGGGAAATATTAATTCTAATAACCACAGTATTTGGCTGCATGTAACAAAGCTAACTAATTTTATCCACATAACCAGACGCCTGCAGTCAGTGAAACCTGATTCCACCAGGTTATCAGAGCCACAAAAGCGTCCTTTCCCCTGTGGCCCTCACGCTCATCAGCTTTCTGGCTGCTCTTTCTAGCCTGCATTTCAGGCAGTGGGGGACACGAAGGTAAAAATTTCAACATTTTTAGCAGACCTTTGGCTTGGAGTTTTGTTTTATTGTTTTTCTTCTTTGTTTTTGAGACAGAGTCTCACTGTGGCTCTGGCTGGCCTGGAACTCTCTATGTATACCAGGCTGGCCTTGACTCATAAAGGCTCTCTCAACTGTGCTTCCTGGATGTTGGAATTAAAGTCATGAGCTATCAAGCAGCCGGTCTGTGGTGGCTCATGCCTTTAATCCCAGCACTCGAAAGGCAGAGGTAGGTGAATCTCTTGAGTTCTAGGCCAGCCTGGTCTACAAAGCTAGTTCCAGGAAAGCGAGGGCTGTTACAGAGAAACCCTGTCTCAAAAAACAACAACAATCACAACAACAACAAAGTCATGAGCCATCTAGCCCAACCATCAGACTAGGTTTTATTTATGGGAAATGAATTACATTACATAGGTGGGACATCTGGGACAGTATTTTACAAAACCCAAACAAAAGAACAGACACTGTATAGGAACCAATGAAATCTTCCATTTACCAACATTGTAGACTGTACTATTCATCCCTTTGTTAACAAAGTTAACTTGCACTCTATGTCTGGTTCCAGGTATTCAGAGTCATAGCAATGAATAGGAAAATATTCCCACTTTATTTGGGCTTACATTCTAGTGAGGTGAATAAGTAAGAAAAGATCATTTGTCTTTTGAAAATTGTATTACATTTTTATCTGTGAAATGCCTCGGTATAGATATGGGTTTGTACCCGTAACACACATGTTCAGGACAGAGGTCAGCCTGCATGTGGGTCCTGGGGATCATGGCAGGTCCTCAGACTTGGCAGCATGCGCCTTTACCTGGTAAGCCATCTCACCAGCCCACAAAAGATCACTGGATAGTTTTGGTTTTTTGAGCTAGAGTCTTATGTAGCCCAGCTGGCCCTGAACTTATTGTGCAACTGAAGCAGGGCTTGAACCCCTGATCCTTTGGCTTCCACCCCCGCACCTCAGGGCTAGAATTATAGGTGTGAGCCACTGTACCCAGCACAATCATTTGAGACAGAACTAAAGTTATATATACATACATGTACACATATATGAGAACAAATTTACTTATGAATTTATCTCTGCATTTAATAGCATTATGCTTTCAATAAATTTAAAATTTAGGCCGGGCGCGCCTTTAATCCCAGCACTCAGGAGGCAAAGGCAGGCGAATCTTTGTGAGTTCGAGGCCAGCCTGGTCTATAAGAGATAGTTCCAGGATAGGCTCCAAAGCTACAAAGAAACCCTGACTCGAAAAACCATAAATAAATAAATAAAATAAATAAATTTAAATTTTAAAAATAAATTCCATTTGTTTTTTGAGATAGAATTTCACTGTGTAGCCCTGGCTGGCTTGGAACTCTGTGGCAAGGTGTGTGCCATCACACCTTCCAATTTTTTTGATCCATACTGATGGCATGCCATTGAAGCACTGAGATGTAGTAACTTTTCAAAGGCCATACAACTCATGACTGGCAGAGCTGGGTTGGGTACTGAACCAAAGCAGTTTGGGGTCCATCCCTGAACACTGAGTGGTACCACCCTACAGCATGACAAACAATGACCTGCTGCTTTAACAAACCATCCCTATATGGAGCAACTTACCAACCTCCATCACTTACTTTGCTAATAGGTCTGCAATTCAGACAGAATTAAGTAGGATAGTACATTTCTATATCCTAATGTATGAACTGGGTGGATTTCTGGAAACTGGAGGATCCATTTTATTAATTTTTTATTCAGTGCTGTGGCCTCCAACATTCCAGGCAATTTCTTTTCCACCAAGCTGCACTCCAAGCCTGGAAGAAGGTCTGCTTTCTTCCTCATATGCTTCTCCACATAAGCCCAATGGGGAGGCTTCCTCACTGCGTCAACGCTGGGTTTCAAGAGAGTGAGCCTCCAAAGAACCAGAGTGAAGATGGATCTTATTCCTTCAGATTCAGATTCAAGGGGAGGGAAGAGGACCTTATCTTGCAGTGAGAGCATCTATATGACACTGTAAGAATATGTGAACTGGGCATGAGGTGCAGATCTGGAACTTGGAGTCAGGATGATATGGAGGTCAAGGCCAAGCACAGCTAATGAGGACAAAGTAGCCCTGGGTTATATGAGACCGTCTCAAGAACTAAAATCAATGACCAGAAGAACATGTGGGGTATGAGCTATTACAGTCCTCGAGTTTCTATTGCTGTGAAGAGACACCATGACCACGGCAATTCTTTCTTTTCTTTGCTTAAATTTTATTTTATGTGCATTGGTATGAGGGCCAGATCCCCTGGAACTGGAGTTACAGACAGTTGTGAGCTGCCATGTGGGTGCTGGGAATTGAATTTTGTCCTCTGGAAGAGCAGTCAGTGCTCTTAACCGCTGAGCCATCTCTCCAGCACCCACAGCAAGGAAAATACTTAATTGAGGGCTGGCTTACAGTTCAGTGGTTTAGTCCATTATTGTCAGGGTGCATGGCAGCATGCAGGCAGACACGGTGCTGGAGAGGTAGCCAAGAGTTCTACATCTGTATCCACAGGCAGCAGGAAGAGAGTGACACTGGGCTGTGTTGAGCTTCTGAAACTTCAAACCCATCCTACAGTGACAAACTTCCTCCAACAAAGCTATGCTTACTTCTACAAGGCCACACCTTCTAACAGCACAACTCCCTGTGGGCTTATGTAGGTCATTTTCACTCAAACTACCACAATTACTATGTCTGCTTTTGGAAAATATAGTCAGGCAATGGGGTACATGCCTTTAATCCCATCACTTGGGAGGCAAAGGCAGGTGGATCTCCGAGTTCAAGGCCAGCCTGGTCTACAGAGCTGGTTCCAGGACAGCCAGGGCTACTCAGAAAAACCCTGTCTCAAAAACAACCACAAAACAAATGAAAGAAAGAAAGAAAGGGAAAAAAAAAACACAAGCTATCATATGTTTATTGGAAGCAAAGAGGAAAAGCATCGGACCCAGCCTTATCTCACCCAGATAGCAGTGTGGGAGAAGTGTAATGTTGATAACTGAGCTGGACTTTCTTGAAAACCTAAGCTCCTCTACCTTACTTTTGGGATGGGCGTCTCCCTTAACCTGGAGCTCATGATTTGGCTATTCCAGTAAGCTCCAGGTATCTACCTTTCCATTACTGGGATTACAGGCACACAATGCCATGCCTGACTTTTAATGTGGACATTAAGGATCCAAAGTCAGCTTTTCATTTTTGCATAGCAATCAGTTTACCACTGAAGCCATTTCTTTAACCTCTATTACCTTGCTTTGTTTGTTAAAGTCTTAGTGTAGTCCAGTTTAGCATCAAACTTACTTGTAACTGAGGATGATATTAATTTTTTTTCTTTAAGATTTTTGGACAGGCTTTCTCTATATAGCCCTGGCTGTTCTGGAACTCACTCTATACATCAGGTTGGCCTCAAACTCAGAGATCCATCTGCCTCTGCTTCTTGAGTGCTGGGACTAAGGGTGTGTGCCACCAGGCTTGACCTAAATTTAAATTTGCAAAAAAATGTATAATAATGATTATTATTAATGTGTATGAAAGCATATGAGTTAAGGCATGTGTGTGGAGATCAGAGAATTCTTCTCATGAATTCTGGAGACTGAGTCTAGGTCAGCAGGCTGCTCAGCAAACACTCGCCTGTGAGCCATCACCATAAGGCCTGGACCGTGAACTTCTGCTCCTCGTCTCTACTGCCCCAGTGCTGGATTACAAGTATACACTACTATACCAGATTGTTATGCAGTGCTTGGGATTTGAACTCAGGGCTTTAACTACCCATGCTAGGTAAGCACTCTACCATTGAACTACATCATCAGCCCCTTCCATAGCATAGTTTCCTGTCCACCTTTCTCCCTTCTTAGAGCTTGAGAAAATATTTCTCACTTGCCACTCAACACTCAGCACCTAGCCCAAAGCAGCCATCAACAAAAGTCTGCAAGAATGAACAGACATGAGGTCAATGCTACATGAGTGAGATAGGACTGACATAGGGCAGCAATGCCAGTGAGTCACCTTCTGTGCGGACCAGGGAAGGCTTTCCGGAAAAATGTCATCCCAAACTGAGGCCTGAAGGACAAAGAGGTGTTGGCCTAGCTGTAAGACTAGGGAGAGGAAGCGGGCAGGAGGAGGAGAGTGTGGACCACGGTCAACAGCATGAGCAAGGGCAGCATAGCGGGGCAAAGAGAAGCCAGGCTGGTTATGGGAGCCTTCCCAAATCAGGCTACGGTTCTATTTTGCTTTTAAATAATTTATTATTATTATTATTATTGAGACAGGGTTTCTCTGTGTAGTCCCGGCTGTCTTAGAACTCACTTTGTAGACCAGGCTGGCCTCAAACTTCCTCTTTGTAGACCTTCCGGGGGCTGGCATTAAAGGCGTGCATGAGCCATCACTGCCCAGCTCTACTTTGCTTTTATAAAGATTTTTTCAGATTTTCATTAAATTATTATTATTATTATTTTTTTTTCGAGACAGGGTTTCTCTGTGGCTTTGGAGCCTGTCCTGGAACTAGCCCTTGTAGACCAGGCTGGCCTCGAACTCACAGAGATCTGCCTACCTCTGCCTCCCGAGTGCTGGGATTAAAGGCATGAGCCACCACTGCCCGGCTAAAATTATTTTTTACATTTAATTTTTTTATTCATTCATTTTGTGTGTATGTGTATGTGCATGCTTGTCCTCACACACACAACTTACAGGAGTCTGTTCTTTCCTTCCACTGTGGGTTTTCTCTTTCTACCCAGTGGGTCTCAGGAATCAAACTCAGATGTCCAGCTTGTGTAGCATGCAGCTTTACTTCTAAGCCATTTGCAGGCCCCACACTGATTTTGGAGGGGGGAGAGGTTTTTGTTTGTTTGTTTTTGAGAAACTCTCTATAGCCCTGACTGGCCTGGAACTCTGTATGTATACCAGGCTGGCCTCAAACTCAGAGACTGGACTGATTGCTTCCCCAGTGCTGGGATTAAAGGTTGTACAACACCAAATATGGCCAGATAAGCATTTTTAAAAGATGGCTTGACTATAATGTCAAGAGAGAACAAACTAGAGTAGAGTGAATGGGGGAGACTAGGAGTCTGAAACAACTGAGAAAGAAATGAAGGCAGCCAGGACTAGGTCTGTGGAGACCAGAGGAGGGCTAAAGTTAGAGCAATATGCCTGGCAGACGTCAGAGGTACAGACGGGAGCCAGGAATGACACCCAAGAGTCTGTGTGGCCTGAGAGGCTGGGAGGCTGGTGAATCTGATGGCAAGAAGAGGAGCGCTGGAAGAAGAGAGTTAGGAAAATATGTGGGACTGGAGCTCTGGGTCAGTTCAGCCAGGAATTCCTGGCCAGCAGTGGCTGTAGCCAAGCTAAGGATGAGGTCACCTGGTAAAGAGATCAGCGCAGAGAGCCTGGCAGGATCAGGGGGGTCAGAGAGCGGGGAGAGCAGGAGGAGACTTACACAGAAGAGCTAGAGGAGAGGAAGAGCTAGGTGATGGTACCATGGACACCACAGACAGTGCACTTGAGGCGGGAGTGGTAAATAGTGTGAGAAGTTGGGCAGAGGCCCAGGAATAAGAGGCTGACTTAAGTATCTGTGGCCTTAGCAAGCAGCAGGCGACAGCGTCTGTCACAGGAGCCAGGCCGTTGCTGCACAGGGAAAGCATGGACTGTCAGAAAACATCCAGCTACTTCTCAGAAGGGAAGAATGCTTTTGCTTAGTAACTATATGCAGAATACTTTCCTTAGATGCCATTTTTTCAGCCACAAGGAAGGGACAACAGAGAGTGACAGCGAGGATGCAGGCATAACCTAAGCATGGATCCTTATATGCAGCTGAGAGCAAATACGTTACAGAGAAACGCCCATCATTCTGAAGGGCCTTAAAAAACACTCTGGCATCTTCATTTTATTTGTAGTTTTTTATGCAGCCATTCTTTTGTAACAAATGTGGCCCTTGGAAATTCCTGAGATTTGGGAATGATTAGGAATTAGTAGACCATATCTGTAACTTTCTAATTCCAACCAAATAGCATTTGTGTCTCTCTGAGAACTGAGTCAAGTTAAATGTGGATGTTTCATGTCCTGTCAGAGTTGAGTTTTATGCAAAATGAAGCAAAGCAACTGAAGTTCACCTCTTGCACCTTAGGTTTAGGGTCTTTTTGTTTTTTTTTTTGTTTTTTGGTTTTTGGTTTTTCGAGACAGGGTTTCTCTGTGGCTTTGGAGCCTGTCCTGGAACTAGCTTTGTAGACCAGGCTGGTCTCGAACTCACAGAGATCCGCCTGTCTCTGCCTCCCGAGTGCTGGGATTAAAGGCGTGCACCACCACCGCCCAGTGGGTGTTTTTTATAACCACCTTGGAACCCTCTAAAAGGAACCCCTTTGAAGTAGGCATCGTCTTCCTAGTGAACTTGATTATCTAGAACAACGAGCAATTACTGAGCGCCCAGGCCTACAGGCAGTGCTTTACTTAAGTCAGCTGACTGAGTCCTCACTACAGGTGAGGCCGGCTGGCTTGCAGATGGAAGGGCTGACACTGGACGACTAAGGAGCCTGCTGGGGGGTGGGGCAAAGTTAGTGAGTAGCAGATCTGAAACTCTCTCCTCTCCTCTCGAGTATAGGGTGACTTCATTTTTGGTTCTGGGATGGATATGGGGGTTATACAGTTTTTGAATGTAGAATCGTAAAAACTAGTTGTTTTAAATATAAAAGCTCCTTTACCCAAAATTAACTTGCCTCTCCTATACAGATAGTAAAAAGGGCTAGGAGCAAGTGCAGCCACAGGAGGAAGCCAGCTGGCACTAACAAGTGTTAGAACACATCGAGAGCCTGCAGTGCGGGTAGCTGACCAGCTGGGAAAGGCGCCAGGTAACTCTGCTGGGACAGAGCGGCTTGACAACAGAAGCAAGGCATTTCTAGATGGCCAGGCAACAGCAAGCCTCAGGGGACAAGCTGAGAGATTAGGAGTGTTTCTGGATTGTGGAATTTCTGCATATACGTTATGAAAGATCTTGGATATGGGATTATCCAAACCCAAGAGACACTTATGTTTCATATTTCTTACAGAATAGCCTAAAGGTAATTTAATGCAACATTCTTATCATGTCATCATTTTTGCTGAGACCCCCCCCCAGTTCGAGGGTCTCATGTTAATTTGAGGTAATTATGTTAATATTCAAGTCTTAGACTTTGAAACATTTTAATTATCATATTAGAGATGCTTAATCTGTATAATAAAATATTTTATTAATAAATTATTTGTACATAAAATACAGCCCAATTTTATATAGGGCTAATTGGTTTCTATGCCAGTCGTCAGGCAATGCAGATCGTGAGGAAGTCCTTGAGTGTGTCTAATGAAAAGCCTACTTTACCTCTAAACAGTTCTGACCTTGGACAAGCTATTTAACTTCCCTTTATCTCAGTTTCCTTATCTGTAAAATGGAGGCTGTGAGGGTTACTGCTGTGTAAGGCTATTTGGAAGGCTTGAGGTACACCCTAAGACTTAGGAAAGAGCCTGGACACAATGTATAATTCATCTTACTTCACCTATAGAACATACTCTTATTTTTCTAGTCATCTTTTTGTTGTTACGGATTCCTATGAGGTCTTTAAGTTTTAAAACTATATTTCATTTTCTTATATTTGTGGAGGGGAGCGTTGCCACAGCATGTATTTGTAGGGCATTGGTTTTCTCCTTCTGCCAAATGGGTCATAAGGATTGTATCTTAACCTTCTTCTGAGTCATCCCAATGCTGGCCATTGGTCTTTATTTAATCAAGGCAATATCTGGGCAATGAGTTGAATGGAGGCAGAGGCAGATGGATCTCTGTGAGTTCAATGTTGGCCAATCAGGATTTACAATAGTGAGGTCCTATCTCGAAAATGGAAGGATGAAAGGAAGGAAAGCAAGAAAGAAAGATATAAGGAAAGGAAAAAAAACATTACAGCCAGGATGGGTGGTGTACACCTACAGTTCCCAGCTACTTAGGAAGCTGAGGCAGGAGGCTCACTTGAACTTTCCAAGTTTGGAAGACCCTAGGTTCAGTGAAACCCCACTTTTACCCAAGCAGACATCAGCTCACTCCTCCCCTCATAAGTGTCCTTTCTACCAAATCCTGTCACTTCACACTGTTGGATTGTGGAACCAACTGCTGACCCACAGCTTCCTGGTACTGTAGAGACAGGAAGAGCTCTGCTGGGCCAGTCCTGCAACATGCTGCTTACTCTAAAAGTTGCTACTATGGTGCTTCTCTGGCCCTTCCAACAATTTTTGTAATTTCTTCATTTCCGGGGAAAAGTCTCTTTTCTTCTTCTCCCCTCAACCCCTGAGACAGGGTTTCTCTGTGTAGCCCTGGCTATCCTGGAACTCACTCTGCAGATCAGGTTGGCATTGAACTCAGAGATCTGTCTGCCTTTGCCTCCTGAGTGCTGGGATTAAAGGCATGTCCACCCACCTGTAACTTTTAGTTTTATTAAGTTAAATGTATAAGGATTTTCCTTTATGGCTTTGCTCATTGTAGCTTAAAGTTTTTTCATACTCAAGGTCAGAAAAATATTTGTTGTATCTCATTCTTGTTCATTTAAAACTATTTTTTAATTGTATTTATTTATGTATATGGGTGTTTTGCCTGCATGTATGCCTGTGCAGTGCCCATGAAGGCTGGAAGAGGGTGTGGTCCCCTGGGACTGGAGTTACAAAGTGGGTTCCTGGAATCGAATCAAATCCTCTGGAAGGACAGCTTTCAACCCCTGAGCCATCTCTTCATTCTCTAAACTTTTTTTAAAAGACAGAATCTCACTATGTAACCTTGGCTGGCCTGCAGGTGGCCACGTAGACCAGGCTGGCCTCAAACTCTCTGAGCTCTGTCTACCTTACCTCCTGAGTACTAGAATTAAAGGTGTGTGCCATCATGCCTGGCTTATTTAAACACTTTAACGTATTGATAATAGCAGTTCAATAGGAAGAGAGCTCCCTTGAAACACTAATGCCAAACCTACTCTTTGAAATGGTCTTGTTCTCACTAGTCTCCTGAAAACAGGCTCTAATTCTTCCTATTTAGCCCCATCCCTGTTTGTCCTCTCCTCTTCCCCCTCTTCTTTTTAAGGCAGGGTCTACATAGCCCCAGGTTGGCCTCAGCTTTTCTGGAGAGCTTTGGATGGCCTTTCATTCCTGATCGTCCTGCTCTCACTTCTGAAGTACAGGATCACAGGTGTGCACCACTCTGCTGGGGTCTGTCTTTCTCTTTCTTCCTGTCCGCTCTCCTCCATTCTGTCCTCTGCAAGTGGACAGACTCACTCTAAGGAATGGATTTGAGGACGGTTTCATTGTGGCTGAGTGATTAATAGCACATACTGCTATTGGAGAGGACTCAGTTCAGTTCCCAGCACCCACACTGGTGACCCACAATCACCTCAACTCAGCTCCAGAGGACACAATGCCTCTGGCCTCTGCAGACCCTTGCACTAATGTGCACACAGACATACACATTATTAAAATTAAAGCATTAAAAACAAACAAAAACCAGAAAGCCACTATAGAGAAGCTGACTCGCAAAGGAAGCTGATCAGGAAAACATTCCCGAGCGCAGACTTAGTCTGACAGTCACGTGGACTGCAGCACTTTGCACCTTGGTGGTGACAGTGACCAAGGATAGTGGCTTGTAGGAAGGTGGACAAGAAGCCAGCACACTGGCAGTGGTAGAGACTGACCGAGATGAATTACTGTGGGAATTCAAGCTAGATGAACAAGGTGAAGCGAAAGTGGGGTGAGTTAGGAGAAAATTAGGAGTTAAAAAAGGATTATTTCATGGGCGCAAGCACAGTGACAGGTGGGTACATGAGAACATGTGGAAACCAGAGGACAACCTGAAGGAGTTGGTTCTTGCCTACAGTGTGGATCCTGGGAATCCAGCCTAGGCCTTTAGGGATGGCTGCAAGTACCCACTGAGCCATCTCCCTGGCTTCTCAGAAACTAACCTTAAGGGGAGAGAAGTCAAAGATCTGAGCAAGGCTGCAGGAGCCTCCAAGGGATGCAGACTTTTAATACAAGACTGGGGAATTTGGAAAGCACCCTGGATCTAAAATTAGATCCTCCTATGGGGTAGTAGCTCAGTGGAGAGCCACTGGCTAGCATGCAGAAGGTTCTGGGCTTAATTTCCAACACTGCACGCACATGAAAGCTTCTCTCAGCTATGTGATCTGCTCTCAGTACTTAACCCAGTGTTCTAGCACTGAGCTGTGTCCCAGTCCTTCCAGGTCATTCTCTATATGAGACTACCAAGCTTCACAACCACAAGTGAATCAGTCAGTGTCTCTCTCTCTCAACTAAGTCTTATTTTTCAACATCATATAATATGTACTACAGAGCAAATTCTAGGGAGAGGAATATAAATTACAGAAAATAATGTTATTTCTATGAAAATCATTACTAACCCTTTAATTATCCCTTTGTAAAATTTTACGACATGGCTGAAATTATATAACATGCACAATTTAATACTTATTCACTTAAGATTGGATCATAAGAATCTGCCACTGTCTTAGTTGGGGTTCCACACCATTTTCCACTGCTGTGATAAAAATACCCAAGAACCTGGGCAGGAGATCTACCATCTTCCAGCTCCACATCATAGGCCATCACTAGCCGTCAGCAGGAACCCAAACAGGGCAGGAGCTGACGCAGAGGCCATGGTTCTTCCTCGCTTACGCCTTCCTTGTTCAACCTGCTTTCTTACAGTGGTGGCACTGCCCACCTTGAGCTGGGTCTGTGCATCAATCATTATTTAAGAAAATACACCACATCCTTGCCCACAGGCAATCTAGTGAGGGCGTTTTCTCAGCTGAGGTTTGCTTTTCCCAAATGACTCTAGCCTGTGTCAAGCTGGCATGAAATTAGCCAGCACACCCATTTTGTCAATGTACAGAATATTAGCGATCAGTTAAGTCCTTGTGAGGAGTACATGAATACTGTATTCTTTCAGATTTTTCTATAGATCAGAACTTTTTTACAATTGAAATTACAATGAACTATGAAATGGCTTAGTGGGTAGAGGGGCTTGCTGCCAAGCTTGATGAACTAAGTTCAATTCCAGGACCACTCATGGTGGAAGGAAAGAATTTTGCAAGTTGTCTTCTGGCTTCTACATATGTGCTAGATCATGTGTACATGTTTGCACACACACACACTAAATAAATAAGAAAATAAATGCTAAATAAATAAATAAATGCTTTATAAAAGTTACAGGTGTGAAGGAAAAGAAAAATTGTTTTTAATTTTAAAAATTATTTTATGTGTTTGGTGTTTTGTCTGAATGTATGTCTGTGTACCACATGTGTGCCTGGTATTCACAGAGACGAGAAGAGGGTGCTGGGTCCCCTCAAACTGGAGTTACAGATGGTTGTGAGTTACCATGTGGGTGCTGGGAATTGGACCTGGGGCCTCTGGAAGCACAGCCAGGGCTGTTAACCGCTGAGCCATCTCTCCAGCCCAAAAACAAGAAAATATTAAGCACAAATTTTTGGTGGCAGTGAAGGATGGGGATGTGTAGAGACAGTTAAGTACCACATGAGGCTTTTCAATTTTATTTATGTGTATGTTTGTGTGTCTGCATGCATGTATGAGTACCACTTCTATGCAAGAGACCAGGGAGGCAAGAGGACACTGGATCTCCTAGAACTGAAATTATACATAGCTATGAGCTGCCACGTACATACTGGAAAATGAATCCAGATCCTTTGCAAGAGCAGTAAGTGGTCTTAACTGTCAAGCTATTTTTTTCTGCCTCACATGAGGTTTTAACAATATCAGTGATATTATACTTAATATGTTGAATGATGGATAAATGTTCATTTTAATAATATTTACTAATTTAAATAAAACTATTATGACTGTTGTATGTGTTGTGTGAAATTGTGCACACACATGTGCTGGTGCATGTGGAGGCCAGAGGTGGAGGGTTTCTATCCACCTTGTGTTTTGAGGTAGGGTTTCTCAGTAGGACCTGGGACTTACTAATTAGACCAAGCTAGCTATCTGTCAGGGTTCTCCCCCATTCCCTACTCCAGAGCTGAGACACAAGTCTGCACAACAGTGCTTGGCTTTTAGGTGGGTGCTGTAGATGGAGCTCATGTCCTCATGCACATATGCATGTATCAAGTACATGGCCTAGAAGAGTCAGAAGGGCAGGAGAAACTGAGTTTCTATGCAGTGTTCTCACCAGCTACAAAGGACACACAATCATGTTCAACTTTTGGTTGCATTGTGAAAATCTGTGTGATTTTTCTATGCTATACTATGTATGAATGACCAAGTTAGGCCAGGAGCGGTGGCACCCACCATTGATCCCAGCACTTAGGACTCAGAGGCAGGCAGACCTTTTTGAAGCCAGCCTGATATGTGTATTTGTAATATATACTTATATGTATTTTATATAAACATAGCATACATATATTTTTATATATAAAATCTCAGAGTCAGGACAGACTTTTCCAGGACAGTTTAGGAACCAGTGATTTAGATGACTTTATCACCGAATCTAGGTCTAAGACTGTCCTGAGCATCTATATGCCTTTCACTATTATCTCTAACATTTACTTCAAAAGATAATTAGGGATCTCTTCAATATCGCCGTGGACTGAAAATCACAGACTACAAAGTGTCCGCTGTGCATGTCACAGGCCTGTCTGTGCTCTCACTAGTTCTCACTGCTTTCCTGTATCAGGCTTTTAACTTGGGGTCACAGGCCTGAAGGGCGTCCTAACACTATGAACATATACATGATATTCTGTACATCGGCTTCTAAGTGGGTGCTGGAGATGGAAGTCATGTTCTCACGTTTGTGGGGCGAGCAGTTTTCAGCCTGAGCTATCTCCTCAGCCCAGCACACAGAGGTCTGGGATGAAGCTTGGTTGCATGAAGCTGGATCTTTTGTCCCCTTGAAAGAGTGTCCGTCTTTTCTCTAGCAAAATAGTTTATGACCTTTTATAATCTGAAAGATTTATAGCTATTGCTTTAGATACATTTCTTGATTTTCCTTTAAATAATCTTATTAGTGGTATGGGAGTCTCCTCAATGTATTTCCTTGTTCTTTATTTTACACTGGGAGGGTTCATCGATGTCTAGTTTGTATTTGGTCACTGCATATCTGTATATTCCTTGTTCTCACTCTTTTTTTTTTGTTCTCACTCTTCTAAAAAAAAAAAAGTTATCTCCACAAATTAGTTCCAAGGGATTTCAACCCTTCTTATTTTTGGAAGCATAGAGAGCGTTGATGCTCACCCGAAACTGATAGCAGGGGACATCTAGAAGCAGTGAAACATACAGGCACAGATAGAAGGCCCAAGGGCAGAGAGCAAATAGGGAAAAGAACTATAGAGGGACCTGCATACATGGAGGAGAGTCAGGCACTGGGCAGATGGAAGATGGTAGGAAAAACAGGTTGGCATGGAGAAGACAAATGGCTGTGGGCAGTAGGCAATTGTTCTGAGACAAACAGCCAATGAAGAGAGAAAGAGAGAATGAAGCAGAAGATAACAGAGGAAACAGGTGAGGAGGAAGACAGAGTAAAGCCTTACACAAACACAGTGCCTCATAATTTACCATGTGCTGTAAAATGCATGACTGCAGGCAAACGGAGACTCGAACAGATGGATGATGGAGAGACATAGGCCAGGCCAGGCAGCTAGCAAGGCAGGGAGGTAGCCGGTCAGGAAAGGCTAAAATAGAGAAGACGACAGACAGGAGAAAAGACAGAACCAAGAAGTGAGAGAGGCTGGCAGAGTTTTCAGCTCAGGAACACAGGCCATTTAAGAAGCAAAATGAAAGAACAGTACATTGTGTAATGTCTTACCATAGTCTCAAAAAAAGACCCATCACTGCCTGAGTCTTTGACTCTAAGACATATGGAAAGGATCTAGAAGAAAGGGTATGAGGTGGGGTAGAGGGAAGAAGTTTTAATACAGAACAAATTTTTTAGATAAGGAAGAATGCAAACTTCTTGGACAGACCTAAGTCAATAACCCAACAGGATCCAGAGTCCCAGGCCTCTAAAAGAATCCATATAAGCCTAGGCATGGCGGGTGCATGCCCACAAATGTGCTCTTCAGAGGCTCAGGAAGATCTTCAAGTCAAGGCCAGCCTGGGCTTCAGAGCTACAGTTTGTCTTCCTAAAAAAGGCAAAAATTTCCGGGCGGTGATGGCCCACGCCTTTAATCCCAGTACTCGGGAGGCAGAGGCAGGAGGATCTCTGTGAGTTCGAGATCAGCCTGGTCTACAAGAGCTAGTTCCAGGACAGGCACCAAAGCTACAGAGAAAGCTTGTCTTGAAAAAACAAAAAACAAAAAAAGGGCAAAAATTGTATGTGTGTAAGCCTAGACAAGAAAGGCAGAGCAGGCGTCTACCCACTTTATGTGAATGTTAGCACAGTTTACCCCATGACCGCACTTTCGGAGTCCACCTGCACTCGCGCAGCAGGTCAGCACTGGCATGTCTTTTCATAATGCACATTGTGGTGAAGAGGCCAACGAGGGGGGCTGCCATCCAGATAACTCACCAGGTTGAACAGGATAGATGAGGGAAGAGTAAGCCCTTCCTAAGCATTTCCTTGGTAGTGAAAGTAAGCAACCAGTCAATATAAAAGATGACAACTATCTCCGTCACACCTACAAAGCAGAATCAGAGGGGGCTGGAGAGATGGCTCAGCAGTGAAGAGCACTGACTGCTCTTCCAGAGGACCTGGGTTCAATTCCCAGCAACCGAATGGTAGCTCACAACCATTTATAATGGGATCTGGTGCCCTCTTCTGACATGTAGGCCAAACACTGTATACATAATAATAAATAGATAATTTTCTTTTTAAAAAGAAGACTCAGAAGATAAGAGGGAAGAGGCAGTAAACCTGGGGAGACAGGAAGTACTGACCAGTGACAGAGTATGTAGCAAACCTGGAAACCCAGGGAGACAGGAAGTACTGACAGTGACAGGGTATATAGCAAACCTGGGAAAGCGGCAATGAGAAACAGCAAAAAGTAATGGGAGTACCTGTGTGCAGAGGAGTGATGGGGGTCATACGTGTGGAGCCCTGGAGCGGCAGCTGACTCTAGGAAGAGGATGTCTTAGCCTGGAAGAGGATGCCTGAAAGATTTACTTTTTTGTTTTTCTTCATTAAGGGTTTTATTTTTAAAAAGGCATCTATTTACTTGATGTGTATGAGTGGTTTTGCTGCATGAATGTATGTGCACCACATGTGTGCCTAGTGCTCTTGGTGGTCAGAAGTGTCGAATTCCCTGGAACTGGAGTTATAGAAGGGTGGCTCTGAGCTACCATGTGTGTTCTGAGAACCAAACTCAAGTTTTCTGCAAGAGCAACAAGTGCTTTTGACGGCTGAGGTGTCTTTCCAGTCCTTAATATTTTTAAAGTTATTTTATTTTATGAGCATTGGTGTTTTGCTTGCATGTATATCTGTGTGAAGGTGTAAGATCCTGGAGTTACAGACAGTTGTAAGCTGCCATGTGGGTGCTGGGAATTGAACCGGGGTCCTTCGGAAGAGCAGCCAACACTCTTAACCACTAAGCCATCTCTCCAGCCCCTAGTCCCTAATTTTTATTCATTATGCGTAAGGGTGTTTTACCTCAGTGTCTGTATATCATGTGTGCAGTACTCATAGACACCAGAAGAGGGCGTTGTATTCCTTGAAACTGGAGTTACAGATGTTTGTCATCCTCTATGTCAGCACTGGAAACCAAACCTGGGTCCTCTGGAAGAACAACCAATGCTCTTAATTACTAAACTGTCTCTCTAGCCCCTGAGACTGACTCTTTATAGTATAGGTTTTTAGGATGTCATATCATGCTTATGTCTATTTGAAAGTTGACCGGGGAAGAATACCTAAAACAAACAAGAAGAAAGAAAAGCAAGCAGAGATGTGGACAGCCAGAACCTGCTAAGCAGGCCGTGAAAAGCCAGGAAAATAGAGACTGGGAAAGCAACAAAAATACTGAGGCAGGCAGAATGCTTGTGAAGGTAGCAAGGTAGAAAGAGATAATTAAAAAGGAGAGGATGTGAAGGAAGGCAGGGTAGGGTATGCTATGAATACAGATGAGACTCCTAAGGCAAGGGGGGACCCAAAGGCTTGGGGAGAGAAACTGACCCCATTGGAGGCTTGTTGACACCACCCCTGGAAGCCAGGGGAGAAAAAGCTGATAAGGAGAATGAAAAGACACAAACACTAAACAGTGGGAGAGCAGCAGACAGTAAGACAGACAGGCCAGAGGACACAGCTTAAAGGAGGGGGGAAGGGATGAACTTAGCGAAGACACAGAAGCGGAAACAAGTAGAAGGTCATGACGAGAGGCAGACCATTATGGGAAACTGTGGCAAGTCCTGGAAGGTAGACAAACCAAGAGACTCAGGCTTTAAAAGTGACAGAGACAGGCAGGCGGGCAGACAGATGGCTAGAGCGAGAGAGTGGTGGGCAAACAGCCAGAGAAGCAGACAGACAACCAGGGAGAGAAAGAAGCTGCCAGCCAGTGAGGGAGGAGCAGACAGGCAGGCAGGCAGACACCATAACAGAAGCGAGCAGGTAGAGAGGCAGGCAGAAGCAAGGTGAGAAGACAAACCAGGAGGTCACCAGGAAGCAAAAAGAGCAGGAGCAAGTGCTAACAGGCAGAGGAGGGGAGGTGAACCAGGAAGGGAGCTGGGCAGATGAGCAAGCCTAAAGAGACAAGGTTAAAGAGACCAGGATGTAGGCCAGCACGGGCAGGCACATTGCCACCTTTAGATGCTTACACCTGCTGAACAGGACACATGTGGCAGGCAGGCAGAGGTGCCGAGCACAGGAGACTGCTGCCACATGCTATGCAATGTGGCCCACACACGTGTTGAACCCTTCTCAATCTTAGGATGATGCACATACATGTACTCGGGCCAGAAAAGGGGGGATCAGGCACGCACGAAGAACCACAAGCATTCATGGGCTGGAAGAGAGAGGCACACAGAAGCCAGAGATGGAAAGTCACAGAGATGATGAAGCCCTCAGTCTCAGTGAGGAATAAAACACACGTACAGAGGAAGGAGCCCACACACAGAAAGAGGATACCCGCCCAGACTAGTGATGAGACTGAGAGATGATGGGCTTGGGACAGTATGGGACCATAGGCAACAGAATTCCACATTTAAGAAAGAAAGGAAGAAAGAGAGAGAGAGAGAGAGAGAGAGAGAGAGAGAGAGAAAAGACAGAAACCAATGTTTAATAAAGTGCTAGTGTGGGGCGGGGACAGGGAGTAGAACATCATAAATATTTTAGCATTGTAAACAAAAATTTGTAGACTATTCCTTAGTCACCAATAGTTTCTCAGTTGTTGCCTACCTTCTTCTGGGGTTCTTGTGGACACTGTAACGATGAGGGGACCATAGAGAAATGACCCAGGAGATGTTTTTGCCAGGCCAGCGATGGGACGCAACATGAGAGATCAAAAGGATGGGAGGAGAGTAGAGGAAGAAAAAAACAGAGGCCAAAAAGAAGGTGGCCCCAAACTGTCTGCCCTTCCTCCTTTGCTTCTTGGCAAGTTTTAGTCTAGGCTCTGTCAAATCTCTGTAGGCAAAACTTACTTCTGGACTCCCTGTCAACGCTCCATCTGACCCCTGGTACAACTTTAAGATGAATACTGGGATCCAGTTGGAAATTACGGGTCAGCCAGTTTAATGCAAGGGCCTGGCTGCACTCCTACCTCTGTTTTTCCCAGTCAGCTACTTTCTCCCCATGCCTCAGTTTCTTCTGCTTTATCAGTGGTGAAGATCGTGGAGGAATAGCCGTACACTGAAACAGGAGAAAGAGAAAAGAATTTCACAATCTCCAGATTTGACTTTTCTTTCTCTTAAAAATCTGTCCTATTTACCCCTAAATTAATTTCTCAAGTCAGACGATTTTACAAGCAGCCAACCAGGGGAGGAGAGGAAGAAAGAGTAGAGATAAAATTTACAACAATTATAAAACCCTGAAAAGGCTTGGCGAAGGAGAGAATCAAACATGGACTCCCTTGAAAAAACTCAGTCATCATATCTATTCATCTCTCTCCCCCAAAAGTCACTAGGATTTCTGTCACTTTTTTTTAAGAAAGAAAAAAAAAATCCAGTACTTCTTCTCATTTAAAAGCTACGTACACAATTAAATGCATTTTGACTTCAATGAGGTATGTAGAGAGTTATATATAAACATATATTTCATCTTTTTCCTTTTCAATGCCTGAAGGGAAAAAAAAAAACCTTCACATCAAACCACTCCCTTCTGAAGTATTCAGAAAAAAAAAAAAAAACCTTTTCTTTAGAGAAGGGAGGTGGGGGGAGGAACAAGACTAGTAAAGAAAAGAAAAATTCAATCTAGTTGGACTAGTATCTAACTAGTTAACCTTTAACAATTTATGCTGATGTCAGACTGAGCATGAGTACTGATTAATGCCCCCCAAAGATTTTTATAAGGGGGGAGTTAAGTCACAGCAGCCATTTTTGTTTTATGCAGAAATCCTTCATGCCCCCCAACACACACACACACACACACACACACACACACACACACACACACACACACTCTCTCTCTCTCTCTCTCTCAATACACAAGGAAAATGTATTAATCTGTGCACTAATCAGTTATGAAAAAGGAGAAATTAGTGGGTTTCTGAGTAGAAGCTTGGAGATGGGATGTAACAGGCAGAAGGGGGGGTGTATGAAAAATGAAATATTAAGCCAGCCATTTTGTTTTAAAAGGGGATTTTACCCCCCTCTCTCTTTCTTTATAGAGGGGGTGGCGGTGCTGGAGGGGGGGTTGTTTTAAAAATAATTTCAAGGCGGCCATCTTAGTGCCTCAGCTCTGGGAAATATTTCTGAGCGCCCCCCTCAGAATTTAAATATATTTAAAGCAACCGAGGGGGGTAGAGAGAAGTCGAAAACTTTTATATACATATATATATAATTTTTTTAAAAAACGATCTCCCTTTCTTGTTCTCTTGGGAGCAAAGAGAGAAGGGGGAAAAAGTCCTTAAATTTTTCCAAGAACATTTTTGGGGGTGGTGCGGCCCCCCTCCTCAGACGCCGGCCCCGGGGGTGGGTGTTCTGGAGGGGGGTGGCCCGGGGGCTTGGGGGGCTGGGGGAGGCGGTGAGGAGGAGGAGGACGCCGCCGCCGAGGAGGAGGAGGAGGTGGTGGTGGTAGCGGTGGGGGAGGCGGGCGGGCGGGGGGGGGGGGGGGGGGGGGGGGGGGGGGGGGGGGGGGGGGGCCAGAGCCACAGGATGGCTTCCCCTCTGAGGGACGAGGAGGAGGAGGAGGAGGAGATGGTGGTGTCGGAGGAGGAAGAAGAGGAGGAAGAAGAGGGCGACGAGGAGGAGGAGGAGGTGGAAGCGGCCGACGAGGACGATGAGGAAGAGGACGAAGAGGGAGTACTCGGGCGCGGGCCGGGCCACGACCGGGGCCGCGACCGCCACAGCCCCCCCAGCTGCCACCTCTTCCCGCCGCCGCCGCCGCCGCTGCCGCCGCCGCCGCCGCCGCCCCCGCCGCCAGGTAAGCGTCCGCCCGACTCCCCGGGCCCGAGCGGAGCCGCCGGGCCGGGCACCTACGGTGCGGCCGAGACGAGGCGAGTCCCGGGCGCCTGGCCGGTGCAGACGGGCCCCGCGGTCCGGGCGGCGGCGGCCTCGGGGCCAGGCCTCCTCCCCTCCCCCGCCGCACCCCTCCCCCGCCGCTACCGCGGTCGCCGCCGCCGCCCGGGCTGGAGAGCGCTGGGAGCGAGCTGCGCGCGCGGACCGGGCCACTTGGTCGCGGCTTTCGGGGGAGGAGATCTTTTTTTTTTTTTCACCCTCGGCGGGGAGGGGGTAGGCAGGAAACGGCCGCGGCGAAGCCGGGGCCCCCTCCCAGGCCGAGCGAGGGACCGCGGAGACCCCGGCGACCGGACGGCGGCGTGGGGGGAGGGGCGCGTGGGGGAGGGGCGGCCGCATGAGCGCCCCTCGGGCTCGGCTCCGGTGGGGTCGCACTGAAGCTGAGTGGGGTTCCGTGGGTGGCGCCGACGGACACCCGACGCCCTCCGCACGGGACTTGGGCAGGCAGAGGTGGGACGGTGGCCGGCGGACCAGCCCCTCCACCTGCAGGGACTTTGGTGCCCGCCAACTCAGGGGCGTGCGGTGGCACGCAGGGGAGGGGGCGTGTGAGTGTTTGTGGCGGCTGATGACTAGGGGCAGCTGGTGACCACACTCCACACAGACCACTTCCTGGAGTAAGACTTAGACCTACTCTCCCTCCACTACCCCCAGCTGGCCGTGGAGATCGTGGGTCACTTCAGATTAGGGGAGACAGGAGAGTGTCTGGGGAGCCAAATGCCCCGGGCCCCACCCTGGGCATCTCTGCCCCGGGCTCTTTTGTGTCAAGTGCAGCCCCCCCCCCCCGTGACCCTGTCAGTCTGGGGTTGCCGAACTGCCCAGCTGTGACTCTCACGTGGCTGCCATTCACTGTCACTCTTTTGATGAAACCACCCACACACCCTGACCACGTTGGGGGGCGTGAACTGCCCACCCAGCTGCTCTGTGCTTGACCGTCACTCAGCACCCTTCTCCGAGATGACAAGTCATCTGGCACTCTGAGCTGTAGGTCCAGCTGTGCTGGGGACAGACGCCCAGCAGACCCCCCTTCCCCGGTGGAGCGATTTCTGTCTTCTTTAGGATAGGTGTCGGTAACCTCTGACTGGGGACATTCACACCCCCAAGTCTCTGGTGGCCCAGCAGCACAAATGCACCAAACTTCCAAATGTTATTTGTAAAACTATCATATTGGCCAGTGTGACTTTGTGTCGCACATGTTGAGACAGCCTTTGGAGAGGGAGTATACATGTGTTTAATGCTTTTCTGGGAAAAGCCCGTTACCCCCTGCTAGGCTTACCCGAAAAAGGGGGAAAGTTTAGAGAAAAAAGTTATTCCACCGAGCCCGCAGAATTCGCTTGGAGGGCGGATGGGGGGGGAATAAAAGATTCTGGGGAGAGGGCTGCCCGCAGGGCTGCCTGCGGCAAGGTGTGAAAAAGAGGGGAAAGAGGCTCGTCAGGTGAGTCAGGGGACCGGTAACTCTCGCCTGACTCTTCGGAACTCGGGTCTGGTTTTGATCCCAGGAACCGTGTGCCTGTAAGAGAGGAGAATGAACGAGTCTAAGGTCGACATGGGTCTTTGTGTGGCGTCCTCCCTCCCCCTTCTTTGCTTTCTGAACCCTTGAGAAACGTCAAATGCTTTTACATTTTTATATTTGAAATAAAACCTCACCTCCTCTGTCTCCTGGGGCGAGTTCATCCCCCATTCCAGCCCTCCAAGTCAAATAAGTGACCCAGATACACCCCCTCAGATGACTTTCTGAGGCAAAACTTTCGAAAAAATATTTTTAGCGTACTCATTATCCGTCTACCTAAGTGTGGGGAAAATAAGTCTCCTCTAAGGAGCCCTGTTCAGGCTGCCCGCCCTCGTCTCTTTCTGGAATATGAATTTGTACTCGTGAGAGCCTTCCATTGTTTTTCATTGCGACTGCTTTGATTCTCACCATTTTGTTTTACATTCTTACCCAAGACCAATTTTTATCCCTTCCCCCTCGCTCCAGTCTCCTTACATTGTTAAACGTTTAAAATAATAGCATTCGTGTTGGTGGGGGAAGGGAGCAGGAAGCTAAAGAAAAAACCTCATTTCTTACCCCTCCCCCTCCTGGCAAGTCTAGAGAAATAATATAACATAATATATAGATGTGATTCCTTGGGGGGTGGGGATGGGGGTGGGGAAATGATTGTGGGTGGTGCGGAAAATTCTGGTAGTTTCTTTGCAAAAGGTCTGAACATACAAACCCACCTCCTGCATTCAGTACGCATGTGCGGCAGACCTATTATGGAGGTTCGTTGTGGGGGAGGGAGGGGAATTTGAGAAAAAAATAAATATAAGTGTGAGAGATTGATGGCGAGATTAGGAGAGAGGGGCGGGAGGAACGCTTTTACCCAGGCTCCTCCCACAGGCCCTCCCGCCAGACTCCGCCCTCGCCCTCCCCACCTTCCCGAGATCTGAGCCGGGATGTGGGAGAGTCTGGGCTCGCGGCCAGCATTGAGAGGCTGCTGAGACAGAGGTTGGGGCTTAGATTTGCTTTATTACCCTCCCTTGCCTCTCCTCGCCTTTCTTCCCCTCTGCTGGCCACCGACGTCGGCCTAAAACCGAGAACCTCCTGCTGGACTGGGTGGGAAGTGGAGTTCACAGGCTTACTCGCCCCACACACCCAGGGTGACCCCGGCGGGCCACTTCCCTGATCCTTAGCCAGTTGGCGTAGCCTGGCCTGCCCTTGCCACTTGCCCCGCGGTCTTCGTTTCCATGTTCGTGTTAACCCAAGTCCCTAGAGTTAAGAGGAGCCAGCTGCTGGGCATGACGTCTGACGTCCTGTTACAGCCCTGGATCAGTTTTCACACACCGCCTCTCGGCAGGCAGCCTCTTTGCATACCCACACCCCCATCTTAGCGTGTCTTCGCTCACAGGGACACGGGATGGTGGAGGTAGAAGGAAAGGTAGCATCAGTTCGGAAACCCAGGCCTGGGGTGTTAATTGTGGCTAATTTTCCTTGGCTGTTGAGAGAAGGAGGGTTGTGTGTCCTAGAGCAAGAGCCTGGGCCAAGCCCTGGCTTTCCCCTCTGGCTGCAGCTGCCTTTCCTTGGACAAGACAGGTCTGGCTGGTTAGTCTAGTGATTGGTGGGGGTGGTAGGTGAACCAGAGCACCGTTTCTGTGTGACATCCGTTTGTGGGGCATTAGGGCTTATTCTGCAAGAAACCACTCTGGTCCCCAAGCTTCAGCAGACTGGCAGGGGTCAGGGAGAATGGGGTGGTGGGATATCAGGGGAGGACCAGTCCTGAGCCCTCTGTCAGAACCTTCTGGGGAGAGAGCCAGGGACATAGCTGTGCTGAAGCAGGTACAGGTGCACGCGCGCGCACGTGTGTGTGTGTGTGTGTGTGTGTGTGTGTGTGCATGTCTGAGAAAAATACAGAAGTGAAAGGTAAAGCCATGGATAAAGGGCACAGCCTTTGGGAAGAGATTTAGAGGGAGACTCCAGTCATCTGGGAGACTGTTTAGGGAATTGCACAGACTTCGTTTTTGCTGAGTTAGGGTATGAAGGAGGCAGATACTGGTCCCGTGGGCAATGAAGGTAGAATGACTAGCTGAGAATTTCTTTTGCTCCAGTGCTATGTCGGGGTGATTATCCAAGAAAATGTAAATAGAGGCCTCCCTCTTGGCAAAAAGGATGTCAGAGCCCCAGGGTGTTAGTGTGAGAACCCGGGTGTCCACCTTTGGCTCTCCCTTCTCAGCATCTGGCTTAGGGAGCTGCCAGCTTGTGTCTCCCTACTCCAAGTGCTGGGGTCAGGCCAGGCCAGCAGCTGGGCATGGCTTCCCCGGTTCCTGGGCAAGCTGCCAGCTGGCAAAGCGAGGGGGAAGGCAGGAGGAGCCCTGGCGAGGACTGAAAGGACCTGCCACAGTCTGAGCCGGTGGCCTAGAGTCTGGTCCCTTGTTAGTAGGAGGGGAGAAAAGGGAGTGGCTTGGCTGCTCTTCCTTTCTGACCCTTGACCTCCCATTCAGAACCAGAGGATCCCAGAGTACTAGAAACACTCTGTTTGCATCCCTTGGAGGGCAGTGAAATTTAGAGGAATTAATGCCTGGGTTCCTAGAGAGTGCAACTGAGTCGGCAAGAAAGGGGACAATAAAGAACCTCAGGGATTGGGGTGCTCCAAGTTAAGGTTTTCTGGTGCTCTTCTCTCCAAAGATAAGGATGATATCCGGCTGCTGCCTTCAGCATTGGGTGTGAAGAAGAGAAAGCGAGGACCCAAAAAGCAGAAGGAAAACAAGCCAGGCAAGCCCCGGAAACGCAAGAAGCTCGTGAGTACCAAGGGTCCCTAATGCTGTAGCAAGATGTGTGTGGGGGGTCCACTTCCCAGAGACTACATCTTCTCTGGCCCTGGTTGCCTGGGCAAAGGTGTTCTTAAAGTCAAGAGGCTCCACTCCCTCCCTCCTTTATGTCATCTGCATCTCTTGGACCTGGAACCCTAACCTCATGTGCTCCAAGCTGGTAAAGCATCCAGTTGTCACTGTAACTTGCCCTGCAATCTGAGAGAAACAGTTGAGAGCTCGCTGGCTTGCTGAGGGATAGCTCAGTGGTGCAGAACTTGCCTGACATGTTTAAGCCTTGGGTTTAATTCCCAATACAGAGGGAAGAAGAAAACCACAGTCTTGGAAGAAGATTACGTGAATTCAGAGCCTAGAAGTCCTCTGTCTTCCTGGGCAGTTTAGTTAACTCCCTGTCCCTCAATTTCCTCTGTAAAAAAGTGAATAACTATAGATCAATTACTGTTTCATAGGATAGTTGTAAAGATGGAAAGAGATAAAATATGTTTTGTGCTAAGAACAGTTCTTGGCACATGGCAAGAAGGAATAGATGTTATTTTTGTTTCTCTTCCTTAGGACAGTGAAGAGGAATTTGGCTCAGAGCGAGATGAGTACCGGGAGAAGTCAGAGAGTGGAGGCAGCGAATATGGAACTGGACCAGGTCGGAAACGAAGAAGGAAGCACCGAGAAAAAAAAGAGAAAAAGACAAAGAGGAGGAAAAGGGGAGAAGGAGATGGGGGGCAAAAGGTAAGTACAGTTAGGAAGAATGAGGGGTCCGCATCAGAGGTGCAGGGGATGAGGGGTGCGGCCAGAACTGCAGTTGGTAAAGCACAGGACCTGGGCTGCAGAGGGGAGCAGGAAGTTGGTGGAGACTTAGTGAGACATTGATGGATGCCTAGGAGAGGAGCCAAGCAGCCCCACCTTACCCCGCTGTCCCCACTCAGCAGGTGGAACAGAAGTCATCAGCTGCACTGCTTCTGACCTGGGGCTTGGAGGATGTGGAGCATGTGTTCTCCGAGGAGGACTACCACACACTTACCAACTATAAAGCCTTCAGTCAGTTCATGAGGTACAGTGGAACTGGGGATCCTTTCAGATGAATGGTTAATATTGGGGTGAGGGCTGGGCCTCTTTGGAATCTGTTTAAAATCTAAGAAAATGCTTCCAGAGAAATTCACGCATGTGCACACAACATTTTGCACATAATTTCATTCTACTTTTGGTTTGGGATCTGTCAATCCCAGCTAAGAGTCCATCTTTCCTTAAGGTTGTGAGGGCAGAAGTCATGAGTCTAGTACTACATTAGAGAACTTTCCAGAACTAGAAGGTAGTGAGGACAGGAAAGATTGAGTCTTCTGCTCCAGTAATTCCATTTTCCTCTCTGTATCTTCTTCTTTTTTTTTTTTAATATTTATTTATTTATTATGTATACAATATTCTGTCTGTGTATATCCCTGAAGGCCAGAAGAGGGCACCAGACCTCATTACAGATGGTTGTGAGCCACCATGTGGTTGCTGGGAATTGAACTCAGGACCTTTGGAAGAGCAGGCAATGCTCTTAACCACTGAGCCATCTCTCCAGCCCTCTCTGTATCTTCTTTAGACTAGACCTGGGTAACACCGTTGTCTGAGAGTTTTTATTTCAAGTCTTTACAACCTTTTCTAAAGTCCTAGTAACAATACATCATGCATTGATAGCAGCGGGATTTTAGCTATGGAGGAAGCCCATGCTGAGGTTTAGAACAGCAGTTTAGTACCTTAGCTTCCACTTGGGCAAGATACTTAATTTCTTTTTCTTTTTTTTTTTTAAAGATTTATTTATTTATTGTGCATACCGTGTTTGGTCTACATTTTGTCTGCACACCAGAAGAGGGCATTGGGTCTCATCATAGATGGCTGTGAGCCACCATGTGGGTGCTGGGAATTGAACTCAGGACCTCTGGAAGAACAATCAGCACTCTTAACCTCTGACCATCTCTCCAGCCCAGATACTTAATTTCTTTGGTGCTCAGTTTCCTTATCTGAAAACTAGAAATGATACATACTTTGTAGGAGCCTGCGTGGATTTGGTGGGAAGTTGAATGCAAAGCCCAGTACCTTTGGTAGCTAGACTCAAGAGATGCTAATTGGTAGCTGTCCTTAGTGATGTCTTGCTTACACCCCTGCTAGAGACAGCATGTTTCCCAGTACTGAGCGTCACAGGTGTCCTCATAGGATTTTCACACACACACCTTTGAAGAAAATGCAATGTCTGTCTCTTTCAAACTATCCCAAGGGAGGCTGGGTGATGGTGGCGCACGCCTTTAATCCCAGCACTCAGGAAGCAGAGGCAGGCGGATCTCTGTGAGTTCGAGACCGTTCTACAGAGCAAGTTCCAGGACAGCCAGGGCTACACAGAGAAACCCTGTCTCGATAAACCACACACACACACACACACACACACACACACACACACACACACAACTATCCCAAAGGAAACTTTCTTCAAGTTCCATAGAATTCAATAAAATGCAGAAAAATCAAAGCCAAAGTGCCACTGTGCCACTGTGAGGACGGCGCTCCACAGGGTCTATTTTCCTTTTAACTTCTTTTTGCTTAATTTATTACTTAAATTAATGTTTTTCTTAATAGGACATATTTCCCCCACCCAGGATAGTTAGCACAGACTTAATTGATATGGGGAGATGGCAGTATTCCCAGACCATCTGTGAAAGGTCTGGATTTTCTGCTTCTTTATTTCCAGGCCCCTAATTGCTAAGAAGAATCCCAAGATCCCAATGTCGAAGATGATGACCATCCTGGGGGCCAAGTGGAGAGAGTTCAGCGCCAATAACCCCTTCAAAGGGTCAGCAGCTGCTGTGGCGGCGGCGGCGGCAGCAGCAGCAGCAGCTGTAGCCGAGCAGGTGTCAGCTGCTGTCTCCCCAGCCACCCCCATAGCACCATCTGGACCCCCCCCTGCCCTCCTACCACCCCCTGCTCCTGAAATCCAGCCCCCACCTATCAGAAGAGCCAAAACCAAAGAGGGCAAAGGTAGGAACCCTCTTCCAACCTCTATTTCCCTGCTTTCCAAACTGCATGGCTTCATGACTAGCTCAGGCCTTCCCAGCCTCGATCACTGGGGGAGAGGGGGCTGCTGCCCATGAAGGGGGCACGAGGAAATCCATAGCCCACGGCACAGTCCAGAGTTCCTGTGGCTCTTGTTCTTCCAGGATGTGTCATGACCTATGGGTTTTCTCCCTTCCTCCCTATTCTCATTCAGGTCCAGGCCACAAGAGGCGGAATAAGAGCCCCCGAGTACCTGATGGACGCAAGAAGCTTCGAGGGAAGAAGATGGCACCACTCAAAATCAAGCTGGGGTTGCTGGGTGGCAAGAGGAAGAAGGCAGGCTCGGTGAGTGGCTCTTCCTTTCTGCTAAACATCCTGGTGTCAAGGGCTGAAATCCATGGGCAGTCCATGAGGGAAGCTGAGCAGGGAACCCACAGTCTAGGGGTGGAGGAGGTGGTGAGCAGAACCCAGCATGCCTCTCTGACGGCAGCGGGGCTATGGGCAGTATACTTTCCAGAGCGATGAGGGCCCGGAACCAGAAGCTGAGGAGTCAGACTTGGACAGTGGTAGCGTCCATAGTGCCTCAGGCCGGCCTGATGGCCCTGTCCGTGCCAAGAAACTGAAGCGAGGCCGGCCAGGAAGGAAGAAGAAGAAGGGTAAGGGCTGTCACTGTGTGAGCCCCTCTGTCCACACTCTTCTTCCTTTTCTGTCTTTCTTACTTCAGATTTTGACTTCTCTATTCAACCCTTTTCTCTGTCTCCCCTGAATCCCTTTCTTTCTTTTTCTGTTCCCTTTGCCTTGACTGGGGTATATGACAGTCCTGGGCTGTCCCGCAGTGGCCGGGGAGGAGGAGGTTGATGGCTACGAGACGGATCACCAGGATTACTGTGAGGTGTGCCAGCAGGGTGGGGAAATTATTCTGTGCGACACCTGCCCTCGTGCCTACCACCTCGTCTGCCTTGACCCTGAGCTTGACCGGGCTCCTGAGGGCAAATGGAGCTGTCCCCACTGTGTGAGTACCTGGTGCCCTCGGGGTCCCACCTATCTCTTTTCTTTTTGCTTTCTTTTATGGTCTTCTGGGCTTCTCCGCAATAGGTAAACAAGATCCTGGAATCCTAATGGGGTCCTTTCATTAAACCCTTTATCTGCAGAGCCAGTGTTTTTGGAAAATGGGGATATCCTGTTTGGTAGTGCCCATGGTACTTCTGTGCACTTCTGGGACTCAGTCATCTTGGTTTTGCCTCAATTTTCCAGTCTCTCCTTATCTTCTCTCTCTCTCTCTTGCTTTCTGCTCTTGATTCCCAGGAGAAGGAAGGGGTACAATGGGAGGCCAAGGAGGAGGAGGAAGAGTATGAAGAGGAGGGGGAGGAAGGAGAGAAGGAGGAAGAGGACGATCACATGGAGTATTGCCGAGTGTGCAAGGATGGTGGGGAGCTTCTGTGCTGCGATGCTTGCATCTCTTCCTACCACATCCACTGTCTGAACCCCCCACTGCCTGACATCCCCAACGGTGAATGGCTCTGCCCACGATGTACAGTAAGTGGGACTCTGTCCTTAACCTCACCATTGAGCTCCAACTTTCACCCATTCCTGGGTCCCAAACACTGAGCTTTTCCTTTCTTAGCCCCCACCCTTTGTTGTATCTTTGTCCTACCTAACAAGAGGCTCTCCTTGCCTTTTTCCTTCCTTTTTCTCTTATGTGTCCCTCCTGAAGTGTCCTGTGCTAAAGGGCCGTGTTCAGAAGATCTTGCATTGGCGATGGGGGGAGCCACCTGTTGCAATGCCAGCACCCCAACAAACAGACGGGAATCCAGATGTTCCACCACCTCGTCCTCTTCAAGGCAGATCAGAGCGAGAGTTCTTTGTCAAATGGGTGGGATTGTCGTACTGGCACTGCTCCTGGGCCAAGGAGCTTCAGGTGCAAAGGCTACTGCTTTTCCTACCCTCAGGGTTCTGCTGTCACTAGCTCTCTCCTCCCCTCCTCTCTGGGTTTCCATCTCCTTCCCCTCAGGTTAGGCCTCAGGCCTCACACTCTTTCTGTGGTTCTTTTGGTCTCATTTCATTTCTGTAGTTCTCACCCATTTCCTTACTGCCATCTCCTTCTTACTTTTTTATTTCTTATCCATCTCTGCTGTCTTAATCCCCCTTGTCTTACCTCTTAGTTCCTTAACTGCTCTCCCAGGCCTGGTCTTCTAACTCTGTCCTATCAGTTTTATTTATTTTTCACTATTGCTTTTATTACTCTTTGTTTTTTTATCCACTTGCTTTCAAAGATCCCTTCTCTACAACTCACATGGCTAGCCTCTTCTCTACTGCCCTTTGTCTCTTTGAATTTGGACGCTGACTCTTCTCCCTCCCTCTCTCCTCCGTCAGCTGGAAATCTTCCACTTGGTAATGTATCGCAACTACCAACGGAAAAATGACATGGATGAGCCGCCACCCCTGGACTATGGCTCTGGTGAGGATGACGGGAAGAGTGACAAGCGTAAGGTGAAGGACCCTCACTATGCTGAGATGGAGGAGAAATACTATCGGTTTGGCATCAAGCCAGAGTGGATGACTGTCCACCGCATCATCAATCATAGGTGAGTCCTTGATCCATGAAAAGGCCCACCTGGGCTATGACACTGTTCTTACTCTGGCGACGGCCCTACATACACCAAATGACCAGTTGAGGTTCGGTAACTGTTTCTGCAGTTCCAGTCCTTCTGGCCTTGCTCTTCTAGGGCACTTGAGAAGCCAGGGGGAAAGCCCAGCCCAGTATTCTTCATTTCTTTCTAGTAGCATAGGGCTGGGGATGGGACAGGAAAGCAAACTGTGAGTGTTTGCAGTGTAGGTTCTACTTCTGCCTAGCACTAGCTCATTTATGCCAGAGCGTGAGTGATCAGATGGGATATTTGTTGGTTCACTTGCTTGTGCCTCTATCCATGAGTGTCATATTAGACACTCAGAAATCCTGTCTGGGTCAGTGAGTGATACTGGGGCTCCCGGGACGTGCTGTGATGGCTGACTTTTACATACCATCTTGAGAAGGCTAAGGTAACAGATGCTGTGCTTGTTGGCACTTTATTTACTAGGACTTTGTGCAATGTGACCATACTATTTTTCTTTCTTGCTCCTCCTCTTGGCCTCCTGCCCAACAGTATGGATAAAAAGGGGAATTACCATTATCTTGTGAAATGGAAGGATTTGCCTTATGACCAGTCTACATGGGAGGAGGATGAGATGAACATCCCCGAATATGAAGACCATAAACAAAGCTACTGGAGACATCGGTGAGGGAGCCAGTGCATAGAACTTGAAAACTAGGCTGCAAATGAAGCTTCACACAGACCCAGGCAGCCTGGACTCAGCCTTTGATGGCTTTGGTAGTGGTAGTTTGAGGAAGAGCAGTCAGATCTGGCTAGGGCTCTTGCAGAGGATCTGAGTTCAGCATCCACATCTGGAGGCTCACAACCGTCTGTAACTCCAGATCCAGGGGATCAGATGCCTTCTGGCCTCTGAGGGCACCCACCACACAGACACGTGTATAAAAATCACACATGCATAAATAAAAATGAACTAAATCTAAAAAAAATGAGAAGAGGAAATGGGATCTGGTTTGAGAAATGAGTAAGAGGTTACTTGGAAAAGAAGGATTGACTCTCAAGGTATAGTCTCAGGAGTGAGGGGAGATGGCTTAGTGGGTAAAGGTACTTGTCACTAAGCCTGACAGCCTGAGTTTTATCCCCTAGAATCCACATGGTGGAATGAGAGAACCAATTTGCACAAGTTGTCCTCTGACCTCTGCATGTAGGCCCTGACACGTACATGCACACACAAAATTTACATATAGTTAGATTTTTTAAAAATCCTTGGAGAAAGAAACTGAGAGAATTTGAGGAGAGGTTTTAGGCAGAGGGAGGCAGATCTGGAATAGATTTAGGAAGGTGGGAGGGCTCCTGAGGACCAGGCCTTGCTCAGACACCCACTCTTTCCTCAGTGAGCTAATTATGGGAGAGGACCCTGCACAGCCTCGAAAGTATAAGAAGAAGAAGAAGGAACTACAGGGAGATGGGCCTCCCAGTTCACCTACTAATGATGTAAGTTCTCTCTCCTGTCACTACAGCCTTGGAACTGAATTCCCCGAAGCTGTCCGTGGCTCTGACAGTTGCTGTTCTCCATCGTGCACTCTTGCCCTCTTCAGAGGGCATAGGGATTTGGTGTAGGAGCTGGAGTGCTTCCAGAAGTGGTAGCCCAGTTCCCTTCTGAGCTAGCCCTTCCTAGTGCTGGCTTTGCTTTAGGGGCAAAGAGGGGAAGACTGAAGATTCCAACTCAACTCAGGCCATAGCTTAGGAAGTTGTAATCCAGCTTGATACCAGTGCTGGGACAGGGCAGAAGAACTCCGAGCTGCTCCCTTGAACCTTGTGATGTCTTCATTCCTCAGCCTACAGTGAAATATGAGACCCAGCCGCGGTTCATCACAGCCACAGGAGGAACTCTGCACATGTACCAGCTGGAAGGGCTGAACTGGCTGCGCTTCTCATGGGCCCAAGGCACTGACACCATTCTTGCTGATGAGATGGGCCTAGGCAAGACCATCCAAACCATTGTTTTTCTCTACTCACTCTATAAGGAGGTGTGTGATGGATTCTAGGCCCCTGAGGGTGTGAGTCCTAGCCTAGACTGGGCATGGAGGATGGAAGGCTTTAGCAGGTGTGTAGTCCTTGAGCCAGGATTAATGGGATTCTATCCTTGACTCCCAGGGCCACACAAAAGGTCCCTTCCTGGTGAGTGCTCCACTCTCTACCATCATCAACTGGGAACGAGAGTTTCAAATGTGGGCACCCAAGTTCTATGTGGTCACATACACGGGTGACAAGGACAGCCGGGCCATTATTCGAGAAAATGAGTTCTCCTTTGAAGATAATGCCATAAAAGGCGGGAAGAAAGCTTTTAAGATGAAGGTGAGTCTTTGTCTCCTGCTTCAAGATCCTCGGATCTCTCATTTCTTTGTCCCAACAAGGAATTCCTCTCCTTATCTTTGTGCCTCTGTACTCTCTGGAAGCATGCATGAGTCTGTCAGTGCTGGGAATGGGGGTGGAAATTGAGAGCTATGGTTCTTGATAAAGGGTGGGGGCTGGGGGTGTGGGTAGGTGTGTGTAAAGGGTGGGGGC
>PVIU01008872.1:0-80115 GCA_004026605.1 Ondatra zibethicus | reverse complement strand
GCACCCTCTCCTCTGCTGCCCAAGGACCTAGCTGGGGACATCCCTGTGGACACCTGGGATCTCCTCTAGAGCCAAGTATCTTGCCAGTCCTAAAATGACTCCAATAATGCAGATATCTTATTCCCTTCTCCAACACCCACCTTTCCTCCATCTCTGCCCTCCCACTCCCCCAATCTCTCCCCAGTCCTTCCCTTCTCCCTTCTCCTTCCCCCTCTCCCCTCCCCCCACCCCCCGAAGACTAAGCATTTCTTTGTTTCTGGCTTGAACTGTATTGAGTCCTAGTTCTCTCATCCAATTATGGTTTCTGATTGTCAGTTACATCTATAGTTAAACATAGAAAAATTATTCCATAGAGGTAGTTGAAGAATCTGTCAAAATTAGGGCTTATAGAGCTGAGGAGAGTCCCTGTGGGTAAGATGCTTTTTCTCAAGCATGAAGACCTGAGTTCATATCCACAGCATTTGTGTAGAAGCCTTATGTGGTGAAAAATCTAAGCTGGAATGTATGTACCCAAGTGCACGCCTGTGTGTGTGTGTGTGTGTGTGTGTGTGTAAAATGCTTAAGATCTACTCAGCAAATTTCAGGCAATACATTTTTATTAACTATAGCTGCCATACTTTACATTAGATCTTTAGAACTAACATAATCTAGCTGTATACTTGTAGGCTTCCACCAATATCTCCCTACTTCTCCCCATACAGTTCTTAGTATCTTAGAGGTAGATCTTATCTGACTTGAGAACTGGTGAGAATCTTTGCAAATGTTGCAGCGTCTGTAAGAAATCATCTACCTTGTAAGAGTGTATGAGACAAGAGGACTACAATACTTGAAGCTTTTTCTCTCCTTATTTTATATTGCAGCTGCTTGGAAAGCTTGCATAGGAGTATGTATAGACCACAGAAGTAGTGATATGGGACAAATGAGGTATGTTCCAGAGCAATAAGATATGAAGAATGCTCCATTGTGAATGAAGAGTGACAAGCTGATGACCTGACTTCAGGCAAGAAACTTTGAAGCTGAAAAATCTTGTTATTATTCTGTTGAGGCATAATCTTTTTGTACACTGTGAAGTTGTGTCTTTGCCAAAGTGCCTTCTGATTGGTTTAATAAAGAGCTGAATTGTCAATAGCTAGGTAGGAGAAGATAGGCGGGATTTCTGGGGAGAGAGAGGAAGAAGAGAAGGAATCTAGGTGCAGAAGATACCAGCAAGACTGGATTCCTACAACAATTCCTGTAACAATCTACCTTTTTCCTTGGGGGTTTTACCTTTCTTACTTTCAGTGCATATTATGTCTTTTTGGCTGGTAGCTGCCTGACTGGCCCCAGGTCTGTCTGTCTGTCTCTCTTTCTCTCTCTCCCGCTCTTCTTTCTCTTATTCTACTTGAACTTAGATTTCTCCTATTTGTTCTCTCTGCCTGCCAGCTATGGTTATCCCTCTCTCTGCCTAGCTATTGGTCATTCAGGTGCCTAAGGTAGACAAGGTTAAACAAATGCAACACATCTTTTCATAATTAAACAAATGCAATATAAACAAATGTAACACATCTTTACACAGTTAAAGTAATATTCCACAGCATAAAGTGATGTAACATATCTTTGCCTAGTTAAAGTAATATTCCACAGCAGAGGTGTGCCTGCAGTTCCAGGACTTGAAAGGAGGAAACAGGAGGATTAGAAATTAACGGTCATTCTCAGCTATATAATGAGTTTGGGCCTAGCCTGAGCTACATGAGGCCCTGTGTACGTGTGTGCTTTTATCTGTGGCATATGCATGTGTGTGGGAATGGATGTGTATGTGTGGATGCATGTGGAGGCCAGAAGTTAGTCAGGTGTCTTTATCATTCTCTACTTATTTTTTAACTTTTAGGTTACATTTATTTACTGTGTGTCTCTCTATGGGTGTGTGCATGCAATACTGTTATAGAAGCATTTTCAGGAGTCAGGCACTGACTATCATATGGGTACTGGGGACTGAACTCAGGTAGTAAGCCTTAGCAGCAAGCACCTTTACCCAGTAGACCGTCATGTTGGTCCCTTTAAAAAAAAACAACAGGCATTCATTTTGTGTGTGTTGTGTGTGTGTGTTACATGCATGATACAGTGCGTGTGAGGTTAGAGGACAACCTGAAGGAGTTTGTTGTCTCCTATGTGGGTTCTCGGGATGGAATTTAGACTGTCAAACTTGGTAGCAAGAGCCCTTGCAACCTGAGCCACATCACCTTATTTTTTAACAGTGTCTCTTACTGAACCTGAATCTTTCTGACTTGGCAAGACTAGCTGGCTAGTGGGATCTAGGAATCCTGATCCAGTGCTAGGATTACAGATATATACAACTACGCCTGGATTTCTCTGTGGGTGTTGGTGATGTGAACTCAGATCCTTATGCTTGTATGGAAAGCACTTTACTAACTGAACAATACGCCAGTCTCCATCCAGATCCTGTCTTTAAAAAACCAAACAACTGGGTGTGGTGCTACATGCTTTAATCCCAGGACATGGAGGTAGGCACAGGCCAATCTCTGAAGAATTTGAGGCCAGCCTGGTCTACAGAGCTAACAAAACAAAACAAAAGCTCCAAACTACAACACATTGAAATGTGTAATTCCTTAATTAGGAAATAAGAGCAAACTGAGTACAGTTGGAAATGTCTATAGTCCCAGATTACTTGGAAGTGAGGAGGCTCACTTTAATTTGAGTTCAAAATAAGCTTGGCTAACAAAAACAAAGTGGTAAACAACTGTAATTCTAGTGCTCAGGAAGCTGAGACAGGAGAATTTTGAATTTGAGGCTAGCTTGTACTATGTATTAAAAAATTCTCAAAACAAACAAAACTGTTAATATTATATAAATTTAAGGGTGAGCATCAGTAGGTCTCCTTTGTATAATGTATGTAGGAGGACATATGGGATATTAAATAGCTAGTTCAGTTTCCTTCTGGTTTTGCCATAATTGGAGAAAAAAGATCATTTGAAAAGACTCTAGGAAACTTGTGCAGGGCTGAGCCTCAAAAGGCGGTAAGTATTCATTTGACTATGATAATTTTTTTTCCTGGGGGCAGGAGATTCAAGACAGGGACCCTCTGGGTAGCCTTGGCTGTCCTCTAACTTGCTTTGTAGAGCAGGCTGGCGTTGATTTCAGATCCACCTGCCTCTGCTTCCCAACGCTAGGATTAGAGGCATGTGCTACTACTGCCCCCACGCATATTTTCTTAAACTTGAGTCTTTGTGGATTTTACATCATGCATCCTGATCCCATTAATCTTCCTCCTCACCTCTGCCCTCTGCCCCCAAACAAAATTAAAAAATATAGCCTAAAAACAAAACAGCAACACCCCCCCAACAAAGAAAAAAAATAAAAATAAAAAAATAGAAAAGAAATAAAAGAAAGCTTTGTCATGGAAGCTGTAGTGTGGCCCAGTGAGTCACACCATATACACCTTAGTCCATTCATCTTTACTTATAAGTGTTGTCTGCAATGGATTGTGGGTCTGGCTCTAGGCTTCTGGTTCTGTTACTCTATTGATACTGGGCCCTTACTGGGACTTCTGTCCTGTTGTCCTGTATCATGGGGATTCTGTAGCTTTGGATCTGCAGATCCAGCCCCTTCACATGCTCCAACAATTCATTGCTGAGGTGGATATTTGGGTGGGTTAATTTATGGCCCTGGTTCTGGGCCTAAGTGCTAGCTGGGTTGGTTGGCCTGCCAACTGTCCTTCATCGTTGTCACCACCAGGGTGAGCTCTCCAGCACTGCCCCAGCTCACCCAATGTAGCAGGCAGGACCAGGGCCAGCTCTCCTGCTCTGCCAAGTCTAACTAGGTCTGGATTACTCAACAAACTAGAAAACCAAAACTGAAACAGACAAACAAAAGCTCCCAGTGTCATTATTTAAAAAGGACGGGTATTCAATAATGAGATACAGCTGAGCTGATGGCTCAGAGACCTAGGGTAGAACCAAACATGACTAAAAAAAAAGTCAATGTAATGATTCCTAGAAATGTTCTGCTGTACCCATAGATTGGTGCCCAATCGTCATCAAAAAGGCTTCCTTCAGCAGTTGATGGAGCAGATGCAGACTCGCACCCAAACATTAGGTGGAGCCCTGTGGAAGAGGGGAAGGGAGGATTGTAGAAGCCAGAGGAGATCACAGGGACTCACAGAGACTAAGGCAGCAATCATGAAGCTTGCATGGTTTGCGCTAGATTCTCTGCATACATGTATGTTTATCTCGGGGTGTTTGTGGGACTCCTAACAGTGGAAAAGGGGCTGTCTCTCTTTTGGCCTGCTCTTGGGACCTTTTTCTTATTGGGATGCCTGGTCCAGCCTTGATGTGAGGATTTGTGCCTTATTTTTATTGCATCTTGTTATGAAGTGTTCTGTTTTATCACTGGAAGGCCTCTTTTTTACCTGAAGGGAAATGAAGCAGCAGTGGACCTGGGTGAGATAGGAGGTGGGGTAAGGACTGGGAGGTGTGGAGGGAAGGGAGGTTGTGGTGGGGATGGATTGCATGAGAAAAGAATAAATTAAAAAATATTTTAAAAATACAGTTTAAAAGAAGTCGATGTTGGCTTGCCATTCTGGATTACAATGGGACCTTGAATCAATAGAAAATCCAGCATTTGGGTTTTACACACAGTACCAGGCTGGTTGTATGGGAAATAAAACACACACACACACACAATTCACACTTTTCTTGAGATTGATGGCATTAGGTAGGTAGAAAGGAGAAAATTGTCTAACTGCCATGTTAGAAATCACTAAAGGATGCCGGGCGATGGTGGTGCACGCCTTTAATCCCAGCACTCAGGAGGCAGAGGCAGGCGGATCTCTGTGAGTTCGAGGCCAGCCTGGTCTACAAGAGCTAGTTCCAGGACAGCCAGGACTACTACACAGAGAAACCCTGTCTCGAAAAACCGAAAAAAAAAATCACTAAAGGAGACATGGAAGGTTTTAGTGTGGCAAAGGAGCTGGACTTGAAGAAATCTGGAGCAGGGTTTTGAATGACTAAAGGGTAGAGGGTGACATTTAAAAATGAGCAGAGTGAAAAGTCAGGTATAATAAGCTGAGAACAAACTGAGCTGACAGAGTTAGGAAGGTAGATTTAGAGCCATGTTCCAAACTCAGCTCGCCATAAAAACTACATCCTGTAAAAGCATGGAATAATCGCATAGCAGATTGAAGAGGGGTGACTGGAGGGTCACAATACATGGCAGTAAGTGAGGAAAAACTTAGGGAATGAGTAATCTAATTGTGGAATGGTTTCACAGCCCATAGGCTGATGGTAATTCCCCCTTCTAATAATAGAAATAGGCAAGTGACTGATGCATGCAGATATGAAAACAAGGAAGCATATAAAATTAAGTTTGTCAAAAGGAAATATTCTTTATTTAGATAAAAACATGTTAAGATGACAAACATAAGAGTTTATTTAAAAGTTGAGATTTTCCTAAGGTTTAAAAACAACTTCTATTTGTTTGCTGGCGCTTTAATTTGCAATGTCTCCATCAGTTTTTCTGACCTGTAGGGAGAAAGAAAAAGATTGAAATAGTGTCATTTTCACAGCTTGAGGTGTGGCAGAGGCATTTAAAAACAGCTTTTCACAGCCTTTTCTCCAATGTCTGATTTGAAGTCCCTAGGACTTTCCCTGTATCCTATTGTGGGTTGAAGAGGAACAGAATAATATTAATTTTTATAGGTGTTGAACTTGTACCAAGTGCATATGAGACAGGAGCACTATCATTGAGCTGAATCCCCAGACCAATATTTTAATAAATTATTTTTTGAGATGGGGTCTTATTGTGTAACCCTGACTGACATGGAACTCATTATGTAGACCATGGTGGACTTGAACTCAGAGATCTGCCTGCCTCTGCCTTCTGGGTTTGGGGCTTAAAGGTGTGCGACTATACCCAATAGCCTTTCTTTTTTTTCCTTTTTTTTTTTAAAGAAGAAAGGTTTGTCTAAGAATCTTTGAAAGTTTAGATCACAATGTTAAAACTTTGATATTAATCTGACAAAGGTTACATTACCTCTTCCACAGGACTTGTAGCTGCTAGGATACTTATCAGCCATAACCTCTTGTAGGTCTCTTGAGTCACTATAGGAGAGAACCACAAGAAGCAAGTTAACAGGGCAGCAGGAATGGGGAATGAACTGATATATGCAGTTCCAGGCAGCCAGAGCAACATTATCCAACATAATTGATATTACTCAGGGTTATAGTGGGAATCATTTAATTTCTGTCTTTTGTTTCATATTGTCCTTTATACCTTCACTTCTCATGTGACCCCATCAGTGACCCCTGGAGCCCTGTGTGTGCTCTCCAAGCTTGTTTGGCTAGGGGCAATGAGCTATTTGTGCAGAGTTGGTCCCCTTAAGTCTGAGAAGTTGGTCTTTTATTCTTTACACAATTTTGTATATACAAGGCCTTGATGGATTATAGTCCCAGGTGAACCATTGAGAAGGAAAGTACCCAGAACCACACACATTTTTATGTGTGTATGTGGTAATATGTAATTGTGTGTGTGTGTGTGCGCCTATGTGCTACAGATCAGTGTTGGATATTTCAACTGTTTTCTACCTTGTTTATTTAAAAAAATGTAAAATGTTATGTATATGGGTGTTTGTCTGCATTTATGTCTGTGCACCAAGTATGTGCTTCATGACCATGGGGGCCGGAAGAAAACGTTTGATTCCTAGAACTGGAGTTACAGATGGCTGTGAATCAAACCTGGGTCTTCTGGAAGAGCATCAAGTGCTCTTAACTGCTGAGTCACTGTGTGTGTCTGTGTGTGTAGGTCAGAGGAAAACATATGGGAGTAGTTTATCTATCACATGGCTCTTAGGGATTGAATGCAGGCTGACAGGCTTGGCAATAAGCGCCGTTTATTTATTGGAACATATCACTAGACTACCACCTTATTATTTGTTTTTTAGATATGAGCTCTCTTACTGAACCTGGAGCTTACTGCTTTGGTCAGGCTACCTGGGCAGCAAGTCTCCTGTCTGCTTTCTCTGTGCTCGGATTATAGGTGTACACTACCATTCCTGACTGTTTTATGTGGGCCTGGGATCTAAATTCAGGTCCTCATGTTTGGACAGCAAGAATTTACTACCCGAACCACTCTACAGCCCTGATCACCAATCTTTAAAGTTAGTGACTGAAGCTCAGGTGTTTTGAGTCATCTTTAGGACTGGTGAGATGGCCGGGTGGGCCAAACCACACACTGCCAAGCCTCACAGCCTGAGTGTAAAACCCAGAATCCATGAGGTGAGTGGAGAAAACTGGTGGCAACAGGTTGTCCTCGGACTTGCCCACAATTACCCTGGTCATTCTAAACAAGCAAGCAAACAAACAAAAAACATTTTAAAAAGTCAACTTATTACCTTGAATGATGGTGATAGCATACAGTTTATCTTACCTTTCACAAACCAGCATTTTTGGAGCAAACGTCTCAAGAACAAATGAAGGAGAATGATGCATATGATCTAGAAAGAACAAGGAAGAAGAAACACAAATCCTGAGCATTATCAGATTGTTGGTAGCAGGGCTTTTCTTAGTCTCCCTTATGTAGCTGTTGCTGGGAAGCAGCTGCTCTTCCAGGGACCACAAGTTCACCACCTTGCTTTTACCAGGGGTGTAAATAGAAGGATCTTCTCAGACTAGGTGGTTAGAGACGGTTGTGCCTTTCCACTCTCCTTTGTGTCATCTTTGGAAGCTAAATGTGGAAGGTTGACAGCTGTAAGTTTGTATTCTCGTGTTGTTATCCACTGAATTTCTGTCTTAGGGTTTTTGTTACTGTGACAATGAACAAAATCACCTTGGGGAGGAAAGGGTTTATTTCCCTTACATTTCCAGGTGACAGTATCCAGTGAGGGGAGTCAGGACAGGATCCTGGAGACAGGAGCTAAAGCAGAGGCCATGAAGGAGTGCCACTGCTAGCTTGCTCAGACTGTGCTGTCTCTTTCTCTCTCTCTCTGTTTTTGAAGACAGGTTTTCTACGAGTGGCCCTGGCCATTTTGGAACTCTGTAGACCAGGTTGGCCTTGAACTCACAGATATCTATCTGCCTCTGCCTCCTGAGTGCTTAAACACATGTACCACCACTGCCCGGCCTTCAGCCTGTTTTCTTATAGAACACAGAACCACCTGCTTAGGAGTGGTACCACCAACAATGGGCTGAACCCTTCAACATCAATCACTAATCAAGAAAATGCCCTACAGGCTTACCTATACTCTGATCTTATGGAGGCATTTTCTCAATTGTGGTTCCCTCCTCTCAGATGATTCTCGCAGTAATAACATTTACTTTACTGCAGCACATGGGGAGCAGGTGGGAGTGTCTCCAGCTGGGGGAGGTGCTGGTTTGGTTAGGGCCAGTTTGTGGCTATTTGCGTCATGTGACTGAAGGTAATCTAGCTCGGCCAGTGACACTAGGACCTTAGTGTGAGCTGCTGTGTCTGAAACTCCCAGTTGCACAATTTCTGCTGTGCAAATAAGGAGACCATACGAAGTATGGCCACCTTGGCTGATGAAGCTCAGTCCTGGTTAAAGGCTGCGGCCATGGGATGCTAGCCTGTAGCTCAGTGAGACTATTGTTTTGAAGTGGGCCACCCCTCTAGAGACAGGTGGCAGTCTTAAACTTCATAATCTAATGTAGTGAAGGGTTTTGTGTGATAAGCATAGGATTACTCAGGTTGTGCTTACTGTCTGCTAGTTCTAAAGAGCACTTCTGTTCACAGCTGTGTTCAGTTTTACCCTTGCTCACCCACATTCCAGACTTCAGGGTCAGTGCTCTGATTGCCAGCACTGGAGAAGTTTTCATTTCCTTCAAAACTTGGGTGAGTGACCTTCGGAAGATTAAGGGGCTCTGAAACAAAGTAGAAAAGGCGTTGAAGTAGAATAGACAATTTTTAACAGCTAGATAGCTAAGGCTTCTAAGTAGCTGTGGACTGTGGGTGTAGGAAACAGAACTTGGTATTATTGCTCTCAGATGAAAACCTCACCGTCATCAGCTGCACTTCTGTTGGCACAGTTGGCCTCATGATCCTTGAGCCTTTTGATTGGGACCACATGACAAGCGTTATATTTGCAGTTAGCCATCTTCTTAGCTATCTTCGGATTTTTCTAGAAGGAAAAAGTCTTGTTATATTTTGCCTATATTCTATCCTCCACTCATTTCTGAAAATGCTGAAGAGATATTATGTCTCAGCTTTAAGAGTGACTAGTTTCTAGTTTTGAGTGGAAGCAAAAAACCAAACCAAAGAAAAACTATTCTGAAAAAATTTCCTCAGCTTTTATTGGGGAAACTTACCTTTTTGCATGATGCCAGATGGTATTGTAACCTGCTGGCTGGTATCCTGTGGTTTGGGTCGTAAGGACAGAGTTCTATGGCTTCTAACTCCATTGGTCCTAAAAGGCAGGCATCATAGGTTGGAAAAGAAAAGATTACCACTTGAGGTCAGGTTGTCTTGACATAGACCTATTTTCTATTCTTTGTTTTTTTGTTTTTCGAGACAAGGTTTCTCTGTAGCTTTGGAGCCTGTCCTGGAACTAGCTCTTGTAGACCAGGCCTCCGAGTGCTGGAATTAAAGGTGTGCGCCACCACCGCCCGGCTATTTTTTATTCTTAAAAACAATGTGGTATGGGGGCTGAAGAGATGGTTCACAATTAAGATTGGTTTCTGCTCAATCATGAAGCCAAGGAGTTCAGATCCCAGCACCCAAACTGGGTGACTGACAAATGCTGGTAACGCCCATTCCTAGGGATCCCACACCTTCTTACCATCTGGGGATACCTATGTGTGTGTGTGTGTGTGTGTACGCACACATATACACACCACTCACAAAGACATATTTGAATAACAAAAGCAATAGTTTAGCTGGTTAGATGTAAAGTCTCTGCTTCCTTGTTCTGGGAAGCCAAAATTTGACATTCTACATACTAATAGGTCGCTTTAAATAGAACGCTTACTTCACAAATAGAATATTAAGCAGGTAAGAATCCCTGGAAGCATCACAGACCCGACTATGATGAAATTCAACATTTATGCATTATTTAAAGCAGGGTTTGGGTAGCTGGTTCCTTTAGTGTTCCTCATTCTCCCCTCTCTCCACCTTTTCTAAAGCTGAGCTACTTTCAGTATAACCACTGAGAAAAAATCAGAAGAACCACAATAATGTCTGAGTCTAGGCCACTTACATTTACCTAAGAATGTTAGCCTGAAGTGTCTAAACTTGTGGATGTTAACATATAAAGACTCCTCCCAGGAGTGAGCTAAAAATAAACCATCTCAAAGCTGCTGCGTTTTACTGCCAATAGGAGGCCCACTCTCCCCTATGGCTAGCTGTCTTTAGCTATCTAAGCAGACATTTATTTCAAGGACTTCCAGGTTTCCAGGCAACAGTTATAGCTGAGATTTCTGCAAAACAGTGATGTATAGTTTGGTGGTGGTGTGTGTGACAGAAAATGGTATCCAGGCAGAGTGGCATAAGCAATAGGGATAGAAAAGTGCCCTAGAATAGTCCATTTCAATTTGACTGTGCATCATGCCTAGAGCATTGACAGACACAAGCATAGAGCTAGACTGTTAGATAACAGATTTTCCTGACAGCATTTTGGTGGTTAAATCAGGGATTTAGACTCAGATAGTTTTTGGGAATGCAAACCAAAGTGATTCTTTATGCCTTCACTGCTTATTAATGATTATATTTAAGCCACGGATACTTAGTTGCCTTTCTGGAAAATTAAAGCTAGTAAAATCCATTACTGTATATGATTTATCGATTATAAAAAGATAATGGATTTGGGAAGTGGTGGCACAGGCCTTAAAACCCAGCATTTGGGAGGCAGAGGCAGGCGGATGGAGGCTAGCCTGGTCTACAACAGCCAGGGCTGTTACTTAGAAAAATCATGTCTGGAAGGGAGGGAGGGAGGAAAAAAGGAAGGGAGGAAGAAAGAAAATAACAACAAAAAATAAAAATAAAAAAGGAGAAAAAATAAAAATAAAAGGATAATGGAAAATGTGTCTTAATATCTATATGTAGCCTTAAGAAAATCTGTTATTTCAGCCAGTGACCAAGGAAAAGTATGAATTTTGGTCACACTGATAAACAAAGATTGCTGGAGGATTCACAGTGTCAATAGCTGATATTAGTTTGTTCATTAACCAAAACATTTCCCATAGAGGGCCACCATTAGTATGATACAGGTAGACTCCTCAAAGCTACCTTAATACTTAAACCTGGCATAAGGACAGTGAGACTTACCCAGTTCTCCAAGCACTGTTCCTCAATCCCAAGGGAAGTATCAATGAAAGAAGTTTGAAAAGACAGGAAGCACAGCACCCTCCTCCAGTTACCCAGGGAATCAGTTGCTGTCCAAGCCTTCTGCTCAGTTCTCGTTTCTCAGCAGTTTGGGAAGTTTTGAAGTCATAGTGAAGTCTCAGAGAAGTGGTTCTCAGTCTGGTTGCACGTGGGAATCAGAAATTTTAAAGGGAGAGATCCTTTGGGGCCGTTCCAGAACTACTGGATCAGAGTCTTCAGAGTGCAGGTTGGCTGACTGTGGCTTTAAGAGCTCCTCAGGGGATTCTAATCAATAGTTAATAGGTTACTAGGCTACTCTCACCATTGCTAGGCCTTGCTCTGGGGTAATTAGGTATTTTTAGAAGGGTTCTTCAAGTTCACAGAAGGACCTGAAGAATAATCTTTTTGATATGTCTCCAAAGACTACCTGTTGCCACAATAAGTCCCCTTTTCTTTATGGGGAGCCAAGTACAGAATTCTATAAGTGAAAGGACAAGCTCAGTACACTTTCAAAAATCAAAGTTTTAGTTTATTTTTGATATACTGAATCTAATTACCAGGCCCTGAGCTAAACATACACATGTAACAAATCATTTAATCACTTCCATAGTTGTATAAGGGATTATCATTTTTTTAATTTTTATTTTCTTATTTTTTTCCACGATATTTATTGAGCTCTACATTTTTCTCTGCTCCCTTCCCTGCCTCTCCCCTCCCTCATAGTATTTGAGGCCCCTCTAAATAAATGAAGACAGTCTCTTTTCTAAAAAAAGCAAAGCCTCTCTCAGATATGTTTGAAATTTCATATCTTAAGCATTTTATTGTTTCCTCAAAACAAAACATTCTCTCAGGAGCAAGCATGCTAAGTTCTTTGGATGATAATGTTGATCATTCCTGACTCCTTTCCCCGACCCCCACCCAGAATTTCGGGCTCACATGAAAGCTCTGGGTATGGAACTAAATGGGATGATTAAAGAGGCAGAGAAAAGGCTGCAGGAAGGAAACAGGTGCAAGATACCTGAGCTTGAACTCCCCAGAATCTTTTACTCTCTAGTGTGAAAGAAACTTGAAATAAGTTGAAAGCTTCTTTAGGTAGAGAGGTTTGAGGCTTGGTTGGGATGTAAGAATTATCTCAGTGCTGAAATTTATCCTAACAGCTAAGATCCAAGAATCATTGTTAATTTTCTCTTGCTAATTAATCTGCTTTCTCGTTGTGGGGCTTATTTTTTTTTTATCAATTTAGTCTTAAGAATTCAATACATTTTTAGTGTTGTGTCTGAGGCAGGCTCTGAAGGGCTCTAGCAGGCCTGCTCATGGCAAGCATGGCGCTCGCAGGCCTTGACTTTTACCTTCTCCTTATAAACCATAATTGCACCCTAAAGCTAGCCATCAAGGTCTACTCCCTTATTCGGATACTTCGTGTGTGTGTGTTTGATACAGGGTCTCACTGTGTACCCTGGCTGTCCTGGAACTCACTCTGTAGACCAGTCTGTCCTGGAACTCAGAGATCCACCTGTGTTTGCCTCCTGAGTGCTGGAATTAAAGGTGTGCGCTACCACTGCCTGGCTAAGATTTTGCATATTTAGTATGCTTCTTTTAAAACATTTTATTTTTTGTATAATCTAGCAAGTTTCTAAGGTGCTCCTGCTGGATCACACTTACAGAATCACTGAACTAGATATTACAAAGGGTACCAATATTAGGTATCATAGCTGTCATTAGGGAGGAGCATCTGATGTGGGTGGGAGAGAGAAGGCATGTGCTTAAAAATATAACAAGGAAGCTAGGTATGATGGTACATGACTGAAATCTCAGCACTCTGGAGGTGCAGGCAGGCAGATCAGAGGCTGAAGGTCATTCTCAACTACATAAGGAAATAGATTGAGTATAGCCTGGAGTTCACAGGACTCTTTCTCAACCTTCCCAATCATTTATATAAATAGATTTATGCATAAAATAGAGTAGAATAGAACACAAAATTGAATGGAATAGTTAGAGATGGGGTCTGACCCAGGTCCTAAAGGATGCTGGGGCCTAAGGGTCAGTAGAAAACAAGAGGCATTCTTGATGGGGATATAAAAGGGAAAGTGTAGAGGTGTATGGGGCTCGCAATAAATATTTGTTTGGTTATGCTTTGTGTGGGACACTTGGGGAGGGGTAAAGTCAAACGGTCCTGCTTTGTGAGGAGCCTTGAAAGCCTGTTCCTTTCCGCAGCCTCCACCCACTTCTTACCAAAGTGCTGCACAACCAGAAAGAGGAAGTCTCCTCTGCTGAGGGTGCAGGAGGAAGCATAAGAGGCTGTGAAGGCCTGTGAGCCATCATGACCGCTGTTCCCCATGAACCAATTGCAGAGGCACCCGGAAGCCCGTTACACCAACTAGGCTGGGTCCTTCTACAAAAAGGGCGGTGCTATCCAGGCTGAGACTATTTTGGGCGATTGGGTCTTCTATCTGGATGTTCCTCTTTCTCGGTGGCCATCATGTCTTTGACCTCTGCCTACCAGCATAAATTAGCAGAGAAGCTCACTATCCTGAATGACCGAGGTCAGGGGGTTCTCATCCGTATGTACAACATCAAGAAGGTAAGCACGGGTCATTTTATTGAATCAGGGCAGGAGCCTGGAGGCCTGCAGGCCCAATAGTTAATCCTCTTTCTCTGCCACTGCTTTAAGTGGTTCTCAGCCACTCAGACGATACAGGTCCCTCAGTCTGGGGAGACAGAGAGAGGCTTCTTTTTAAGGCTAGCCCTTTCTAGGTATGGCTTTTTCCTGTCCGAGAGCATCATCTTCCCCTAAGGACTGAGGGAGGGGTGGGAATGGGGGTTCTGAGTGACTTGGATAAGGTCTGGGATCTAGAGTTTTGGGTCGATTTATTGCTATTTCTTCTACTTTTTGAGTTTTCAAGTTGGATTTCTGTCAAAAGCATTTTTGTATTTTTGTGGAATCATTTCCCTAAATGGATGTTTTTAAAGGAGGTGGGTGTCTTCTAAGGTACTTTATGGCTATACATGCTGCGTAGGTGTACATGTGTGTCTGTGTTTAGCGCAGAAACTATGAAACTGGGCAAAACAGATGTAGAGAGGTGAGCCAGGGGCTGGGCATGCTGTAGGAAGTAGAGATATAGGTGAGTAATTTTGAGACTCTCCTGGGAGAGAGAAGAAGGGCCTTATGGGAAGGGACATTTGTGCCCCTGTAGTGAAACACCAGGGATACGGTTTCTATGTCCTCATGACATTTATAAAGCCTCCTGGGGTGAGCCCCCACATGTTGGATGGAACTGTGACGTCGAGCTCTATATAAAGTCCGACTTTTGAGCAGGCGCTTTTCTTGATACTTCCGGCTTCAGTGCAGGGCTGGGGAAGCAGCTTCCTCTCTGGGTTAGAACCAAACCTCTGTTAAGACAAGATGACAAGTTGTTAGCTCTTTGGGGTGCTGGTTCACTGTCTGGAACTTGGTTCTTACCTATGCTCAATGCTTTTATAGTGAATTCCCAGACAGTCATTCCCAAGAAAGATAGTAGGAATGAATGATTCAGATAGAGGTTTGTATCTGAGTGGAAATATAGTATGGGGGTTATATTTTGTTTTTGTCTGTGCAGACCTGTTCAGATCCAAAATCTAAACCTCCTTTCTTACTGGAAAAGTCCATGGAATCAAGTCTCAAGTACATCAACAAGAAATTTCCCAGCATAGATGTCCGAAACAGCGCGGTGAGAACGTGGCAATCCCCTTCTGTGGCATTGTTCTTGCATGGTTCACATTCTCCGTTTTGGCTGCTTGTCCTCAAGTGTTGCCATCTCTTAGTTTTCCTTGGCTCATATGTATTGAGGATTGTGAGCTCAGGTATTGAGGATTGTGAGCTCAGATGGGAGTCTCCCATGGCCACAGCCTGGTGAGCCAGGCTCATGAGGACACTGGTGCTTACAGAAGGCAGTTCCATTAGCCTCACAGGGTACATTTTTTTACTGTAGTTCTTGATACCTAAGCCTTGTTTCTTTACTGCTGGATGCTCTGCATCCAGTGGCAGATCCTATACTTCTCCCTGTCTTAGCCCTAGCTTTCTTACAATCTACGCAAAGCATTTTTATAATGTTTTCTTTTCCTATTGATTTATATAGCAAACCTCTTCAGCTGAAAGGGATCTGGGGCTCTCCTTTCAGGTAGCCTTCTGCTCTAGTCAGAATCACATGTGGCATCAGTCGAGATGGAGAGTTTCTGTGTAGAGACTGGCGAACACAGGCAAGCTTCTGATTCCAAAGCAAGTGTTGCCTTTTTAAGAATGATTGGGGAGCTGGGCAGTAGTGGCGCATGCCTTTAATCCCAGCACTCGGGAGGCAGAGGCAGGAAGATCTTTGTGAGTTTGAGGCCAGCCTGGGCTACAAGAGCTAGTTCCAGGACAGGCTCCAAAGCTACAGAGAAACCCTGTCTCGAAAAAAAAAAAAAAGATTGGGTAATCAGCTGACGATTAATTGGCTCAAGAGCTGAAAATGTTTGAGTAGAGCCGGGCAGTGGTGAGCACGCCTTCAATCCCAGCACTCGGGAGGCAGAGGCAGGTGGATGTGAGTTCGAGGCCAGCCTGATCTACAGAGCGAGTTCCAGGACAGCTGGAACTGTTTCACAGAGAAACCCTGACTTGAAAAGCAAGACAAAATAAAAAAAATCAACCAAACCAAAAAAGAATGAGTAGTACCCCTAATTTTAGTTACTTGGGCTAATCGCTTTTTTATTTTACATGTTTTATTTCATTTGTTTCTCTCAGCAACATTTAGGACCAGTACATCGTGAAAAAGCTGAGATAATTAGATTCCTCACCAACTACTACCAGTCGTTTGTGGATGTCATGGAGTTTCGGGTGAGTCCTTTGTACCAGTGTCGACAGGGGCCTCAGAGACTCGGCCTTCTTAGCGGTTGTTCATTCATGTTGCTCAACTCAAGTTCTTGACAGAAACGAGGAGCGAGGCACTGACATGTCATGATGTCTAAGTTGTATTGTTGATGAGCTATATATGAAATACCACATTTTTCCTTTAAGAGTTACAGAAGTGGGTGTGCTTGATGGCACACACCTGCAACTCCAGCACTTAGGAGGCAGAGGCAGGGGTCAGAAGTTCAAAGTCATCTTCAGCGGCATATTGAGTTCTAGGTTAGCCTGGGATACATGAAACAACATATCAAATAGTATTAATATATTCACACTAAGTACTTAAAATATTATATACATCAAAATTAAACATTTGGTGACGGATTATGACTGACTTCAGCTTACTGAGCCATACTTTTCATGATATTCTTTTTTGTTGTTGTTTTTTTTTTTTTTTTTTTTTTCGAGACGGGGTTTCTCTGTGGCTTTGGAGCCTGTCCTGGAACTTGCTCTGTAGACCAGGCTGGCCTCAAACTCAGAGATCCACCTGCCTCTGCCTCCCGAGTGCTGGGATTAAAGGCGTGCGCCACCACCCGGCCTTTTTTGGTTTTTTTGAGACAAGGTTTCTTTGTAGCTTTGGAGCCTGTTCTGAAACTAGCTCTTGTAGACTGGCCTTGAACTCACAGAGATCCACCTGCCTCTGTCTCATGAATGCTGGGATTAAAGGCATGTGCCACCACCACCCAGCATATTCTTTTTTTTAAAAAAAAGTATTTACTTATTTATTAGGTATACATTGTTGACATCAGATCTCATTACAGATGGCTGTGAGCCACCATGTGTTTGCTGGGAATTGAACTCAGGACCCCTGGAACAACGGCCAATGCTCTTAACCTCTAAGCCATTTCTCAGCACCTCAATACTCTTTTATAAATTTATGTATGCGTGCTGTATGTGCACTTGCAGGCATGTTTATGCCAAGGAGGGGGTGTGAAGGTCAGAGAACAATTTTCGGAGGTTGGTTCTCTCCGTGTAGGTCTCACTTGTTTCTACTCTGCTTCATGTTCCGGGCTAGCTGGCCCATGAACACCCCACCGAGGCTGCAATCGCTGCCTCCCACCTTGCTGGGGGAATGCTGTGGTTACAGATGTGTGCCCTTATATCTGTGGGCTCCTTAGACTTGTGAGGCTAATGCCTTTACCCGCTGGTGTAAACTGTGTGTACAGTGTGTATGTATGAATGTGAGTGTGTATGTGTCATGGTATGGGCATGGAGGTCAGAGAACACATTTCAGGAGTTTGCTCTGTTACCACCTTGTTGAACCATTTCCCTGGTCCCCTTTGCAGTTTTTAGCGTGGTACACATACCGTAAAATTTACTACCTTAACTGTTTTAAGTATCCAGTTCAGGGATATTAAATGTCACTGTAATACACAACCATCTTTCCGTGATGTAAATTGACATTCTCTATACTTTAAACAATAGTTCCTCATTTTTCCTGTCCCTCGGCCCTTGATGGCAGCCATTCTATTTCTGTTTTTATGTTTTAAGTGTGCTGTTTTGTGTAAGTGGTTGGTACCTTTTATCTTTCTGTGACTGTTGTTTAACTTGGTAGGGTGTGCTAAGGTTCATCCATGTGGTAGAATGTTGGAGACTTTCTTCCATTTTAAGGCAGAACAATATTCCATCCTATGATCATACTCTATTGTGCTTCCCTACACCCATCAGTGAACGCTTGGGTTGCCTCCATGTTTTAGCTGTTGTGACTAATACTGCTGCAAATGTAAGTGTTCAAGGGCCTTCAGATCTTGATTTTTTAAAAAAAAATCTATTTATTTATTATGTATACAGTATTCTCTGTATTCTCTCTGTGTCTATGCCTGCAGGCCAGAAGAGGGCACCAGACCTCATTACAGATGGTTGAGAGCTACCATGTGGTTGCTGGGAACTGAACTCAGGACCTTCGGAAGGGCAGGCAGTGCTCTGAACCTCTGAGCCATCTCTTCAGCCCCTAGATCCTGAGTTTAATTCTTCTTTGAGATACCCATAAGTGGAACCTATCATTACCATGTGTGAGTGTGAGTGCGCATTCACTGTGCCGTGTGCATGGGGTCAGAGGAAAACTGCGGGACGTGGTCACTGTGTGTGAATGTGAGTGCGCATTCACTGTGCTGTGTGCATGGGGTCAGAGGAAAACTGCGGGACGTGGTCACTGTGTTTTCTTTTTCCTTTTCCCCAGTGGTTGTACCATTTAATTGACTACCAACAGTACATATGGAATATATCTTATCAGCATTCTGATATTGTGATTAACAATTGTTGCCTTTTGCCTTTGGGACAGTGGGTATCAAACCTATCACAAATACTAGGCAAAGCTCGAGCTCTCGGTGCCCCCGTGTCTCGTTGCTGTTGTGATTGGTCTTGCTAGTTGGCAATGCTGAGTGCCTTTTATTATATTTGTTTGCTGGTTGTTTTTAAGTTTTTCAAGACAGGGTTTCTCTGTGTAGCCCTGTCTATCCAGGAATTCATCCTGTAGACCAGGCTGAACTCAAACTCAGAGGTTTAAAGGTGTGTTCCACCATTGCCCAGCTATATTTTCTTTGGAGACATATCTCCTTTAAGTTCTTTGTACATTTTAAAGCAGTTTTGTTTAGTTTTTGCTGTTGAGTGTTAGGAGATTTCTATATAGGCCACACCTTTTTTACATTAGAATTTTCCTCCATATTTTATTATAAACATATTAAACATTTCAAACGTTAGTCTGGCGTGGTGATGTACACCTTCAATTCCAGCACTTGAAAGGCAGAGGCAGACAGATCTGAGTTTGAGGCCAGCCTGGTCTACAGAGTGAGAATCTTTCTGAACCCCTGTCCCCCGAAAAGTAAATGTAGTACTGGTTGTTTATCTCTAATCTGAAAATCTGAACTCTGAAACACCCTAACACCTGAAACTTCCTGAGCATTGACATGACTACTGTAAGCCTTTGTGAGCAGTTAGAGTCAAAATAGAAGACTATAAAAATTTCATAAAGTTATCTTTAGACTATGAATTAGTTACTTTTCTATTATATGATAAGACACCATGAGCCAGGCAATATATAGAAGATACTGTTCTAGAGGGATAATCCATAATAGCAAAGGAGGAACGGCATTAGAGGGGAAGGAGCAGGAAGCCGAGAGATCACATCTTTAATAATAATCTCATTCAAACCCACACAGGCCATGGACATGAGCTGTGCATGAAACATAAATGAATTTTGTGTTTAGATTTGAGTTTAGTTCCCAAGATAGTCTATATATATACATGTAAACATTTCCAAATCTGAAATATAGAAGGTATGAGACACTTTTGGTTCTAAGCACTTTGGATTCTGCATCTCCTGATTGTTAATATTTGGCCATATTTCTTGTCACTCACTTTCTTCCAAACCATCCTGCTTATTTGGAGACATCATGACATGTCCTTCCCAAAATATTTTAGCATACATCTGCTAAGGACAGAAATATTTTCTTATATAATCTTATTACACTTTTCCTGCTTAGGAAATATTATTTTCTATGATATTATTGGCTAATACAGAGCCTATATTTGCACTCATATTCTTATAATTCTTACTTTTGTGTTTCATGACCTGACCTTTTGAAGAGTCCAGAAAAGTTGTTCAGTATATGTCTCAGTTTGGGTAATTCTTGTTAAAAGCTTTTGGTAGCTGTAGCACATAAGTGATATTTTGTTTGGATTTTAAAGGATAATCATTTACTTTTTCTGGAAATTAAGGAAACATTAAAAATTATTTCAGATAGCATTCTGAAATGTAAATTGATAATGACTTTCAAAACTGCAAAATTAATGATGTAATTGTACTTCTATAACTTGTCTTAAAGAGACAGAAGTGCAAAGTTGTTTGTAACAGTGTTAATTTGATAATTGGTGTAGCCAATAAAAATAGAGATTCAGTTAAAAGCTCAGGATATATGACTGTAAGCAAATATTATGCAGTTGTTAAAGATGATAATGTATGTTTACATTAGTTGGCATTCAAAAACATTCTTTATATATTGTTTAATGTTAAGAGAAAATTACAGTGCAGTTTAAGACGTAATCAGTCTCTAAAATAGTGTATTTACATAGATAAATAATATGCATATACAGAAGATTGGAATTTCTGAATGATGGGATTATGAGAGTTTTAAAAAATTGGGGGAGAAGGGGCTGGAGAGATGTGCATAGTGGTTAAGAGTGCTTATTGTTCTCTGGGTTTGGTATTCAGCACCTGTAACTTCAATTTTAGGGGATCCAACATCCTCTCTGGCCTCCACAAACACCTGCACACATAGGTGCACATAATATACTCACACACACACACATACACATAAAGTGTTTTGTTTTTTTTTTTAACTTGGGGGGAGATGGCTTAGTGAGTAAAGCACATACAAATGTGAGCACCTGAGTTGGGGTCCTCAGAGCCCCATTCCAGCATGTCTGTAATACCGGTGTGTTACGGCAACACCACCATCCTTAATTAGAATTAAGCTTGTCTGTATTTTCTAATTTTTTTTCATGTTGAACATGTGTCTTTCTTTCTTTCTTTCTTTCTTTCTTTCTTTCTTTCTCCTTTCTTTTCTTTTTTTTTTTTGTGACAAGCTCTCTGCATAGCTCTGGCTGTCCTGGAACTCTTTCTTAGACCAGGCTTGCCTTGAATTCACAGAGATCCAACGGTCTCTGCCTCCTGAGTGCTGGGATTAAAGGTGTGCGCGCCTGCCTCTTGTCAGTTCTAGCTTATCCTGTATTCCTGGTCTCGGGCAGCTGTTAGTCTGCTCTCTAGGATGATGTTTCTTTCCTAAAGACTCGGGTAAATGGAACCCAGTCAGCATGTGTCCTTTGCATTTGAGATTCATCTATATTCTTCCATGTATTAAAGATCCACTGCTTGCTTTTGCTGAGAACTATTTCACTGTGCACATACAAACAGTTAATTTATTTCCTGCTTTCTGGGTTGCTTCCAGATTTGAACCAGTTGTATAAATTGCTACTAAAGGCCATTTAATCTTTGTAAGGATTCAGCAACAAGGGTTTAATGTTTCTGAGCATTTTTAATTTTAAAAATAATTAATGTACATTATACAAATGTCTGGGATATAGTGTGATCATTTGATATATGCATACAGTGTACTGTTGTCAAATTAGAATAATTAAGCAAATTAGAATAATTAAATAAAAAAGCATTCCTGTTTTCTTAAACACTATCATGTCTTTGTATGGAACTTTCAAATTCCTTTTTTCTTGTTCTTTAGAAAAGAATGTCAGTTTTATTTTTTAACAAATACCAAACTTTTAGCTGGGCATGGTGGTGCATATTTTTAATCCTAGCATTCGGGAGGCAGAGGCAGGTGGATCTCTGTGAGTTCGAAAGTGAGTACAAGGACTGCCAGAGCTATGCAGAGAAACCCTGTTTAAAAAAAAAGCCAAACTCAGGGACCTTAAGTCAGACTTTATGTTCATGAACATCAGTGCCTTGTGCCTGTGGCCTGTGGCACCAGCAGGTGGCCTGACGAGGGTCACAGATGGCTGTGAGGAGAAGGAGGGCCTCTAGGGAAGCCAGTACCCCACTTCCTGTCTTGGCAGCACGAGTCAGACAAATCGCCTTGTCACACTCACTCTCTTTTCCACGCCTCCCCCAGGGTCACGTCTATGAACTTCTCAACACCATCGACGCCTGCCAGTGTCATTTCGATATCGTGAGTGCCTTTGTAATGTTTTTCTATTGTAGAAAAAAATTAAAGAAAAGGCCAAGTGTACACTGAGACAAGGAAGGGTGGGACAGAATTGGACAAATGATTGTTTATTTGGTCCTTCTCAGGTCTATGATTCTGTTTTAAATTATTATTATTATTTATTGTGTATATTTAGGTGGGAGGGTGTGTGTGTTCATGTGCTATAGCACATACGTGGAAGTCAGAGGAAAATTTGTGGCAGTCAGTTCTTTCCTTCTCTGCCATGTGGGCTCCAGGGGTCAGATTTAGGTGGTTAGGCCTGGCAACAGGTGCTTTTTGCCTACTGAGCCATTTTGATGGCCCTACTAGGTACTATAAAAAATTTTTAAATGTGCTAAGGTTAAACGTTTTTAAATAGCAAGTTGATCTTCAATGTGATTTAAATAATGCAAAATTATACAGCAGTATTTTTACTTTCCTTCCTTTAACCCACCAATAGTACCTTATTTCTTAGTTTCTTTGTATCCTTCTTTATTTTTTTGTACTGGGCTTTGAAGCTAGGGCCCTATACACTCTAGGGCCCAGAACTCTGCTACTGACTTAAATTCTTACTGGCTTCGAACTCAGAGATCCTTCTGCCTCTTCCTTCCCAGTGCTGGTATTAAAGATGTGCGCTACCTCTGCCTGGCTCCTACTTCTATTTTTTAAAGTTCTCTCCCTCCCTCCCTCCCTTTCTCCTTCTCTCCCTCCCTCCTTCCCTTATTTCTTCCTTCTGTTTTCATTTTTGTTTTTTTCAAGATGGGGATTCTCTATGTTACTTTGACTGTCCTGGAACTTGATTTGCAGACCAGGTTGGCCTTGAACTCAGAGACCCACCTGTCTCTCTGCCTTCCAAGTGATGGTTTTAAGGGTGTCACCATGCCTGGCTAAACTTTATTTTGTGAGAGTCTCACTAATTTGTCTAAGCTGGCCTTAAATTTGTAATTCTCCTCCTCAGTCTCCTGAGCAGCTGTGGTTATGGGCTAGTGATGTTCCAGGTTCCCTAGGATCTCAAACTCATATTTAGGTCCTAACTTTTGTTTCAATTTTCTTCTGAAAATGTCTACTATTGGTTCCTACTTCTAATAGACATTGAATCTGTTTAGTACTGTAGGGAATGGTTGGAGAAGCAGGGGTGGTACAGGTTAATTGGCCATATTGATTTTGAGATTCCTTGTATTTTCCTTGTAGAATCTCAATTTTGACTTCACTCGGAGCTACCTGGACTTGATTGTGACTTACACTTCAGTTATCTTACTCCTGTCACGGATTGAGGACCGCCGGCTACTCATTGGCATGTACAACTGTGCCCATGAGATGCTGCATGGGCACAGGTGAGTTAGGGGGAGGTAAAGAACCTCACATGTATTGGGCCATGGTGGCACACCCCTTTATTTCCCATCAGGGATGCAGAGGCAGGCAGATCTCTGAGTTGGAAGCCAGCCTGGGCTGCAAAGTGAGTTCCAGGACAGAGAGGGCTACACAGAGAAACCCTGTCTCAAAAAACAAAACAAAACAAAACAAAAAAACAATAACAACAACAAAAACAACCAACCAAACAAACAAGCAAAAAGAACCTCATGTGGTGCTGTAAGAAGTGGGTGGGAACAACCCCAGAGAACCTGGGCAACAAAGAGGACCCTAAGAGAGACATACATGGATCTAATCTACATGGGAAGTAGAAAAGACAAGATCTCCTGAGTAAATTGGGAGTGTGGGGATCATGGGAGACAGTAGAGGGGAGGAGGGAGGAAGGAAGGGGAGTGAAGAAAAATATATAGCTCAATAAAAACAATAAAAAATGTAATCAGGAGCTGGAGAAATGGCTTAGTGGTTAAGAGCACTGGCTGCTCCTCTAAAGGTCCTGAGTTCAATTCCCAGCAACCACATGGTGGCTCACAACCATCTGTAATGAGATATGGCACCCTCTTCTGGCATGCGGGCATACATGGAGGCAGAATGTTGTATACATAAGAAATAAATAAATAAAATCTTTAAAAAAATGTAATCAGTATTATATGATAGCACAAGACCGTCAAATGCAGCCTCCTTATTTTGGGAACTGCTAAGCAAGTGCACTTCCAATGTGCTCACCACCCAAAGTGATTACTATGTGAGGTCATGCATGTGTTAATTAGCTTTATTGTGCCATTCCACAGTATATACATACTGTAAAACATGGCACACATGGTAAATATGTATAGTTTTGTCAATTTAAAAAAATAAAATTGTATTAAAAGAAAAATACAATTGAAATAAAATAATTGAAATAAAAAAGTGAACGGAGACAAAGGCACTCGTTATCATGATTTCTCATATGAAAACCTGAAATCCATGTTGTTTCTCATGCAAACTAAGACTTTCACACACAGTCAACTACTGAGTGCCAGAGGGTTGTCCACTCGGCATTATCTCTGCTCTATACGTATTCCTGGACTGGCCTCCACCTTGCTTTTCAGGTTATTATAAAAGGCAAAGACAATTGTTTTTAGTATTGTTAGGACAAATACCAGTAAGGTTAAGCCATTAGAGGTAAGAAATGTAAGATAATACCTATTAAGGATAATTGTAAACGAAACAGAAATGGATGTTGGATTATCTGCAATCCTGTCCTCCATCCCATGTCTGTATGTGTCTTGGCACAAGCTTTAGCCAATGGATAAGCTTTGGATGCTTATGTCCCCTTTGGGATTTTCAAAGAATGGGTCCAGGCATATTTGATACAGACTAGCAAATGCAGAATTGTAGAGTAGCTATTAGGAATCCAGTTCTGTCTGCCCACAAGGGAGTAACTTTCATGGATCTGTCTAAAACCATGTTGTCCTTCCTTCCTTCCTTCCTTCCTTCCTTCCTTCCTTCCTTCCTTCCTTCCTTCCTTCCTTCCTTCCTTCCTTCCTTCCTGTTTTTCTTTTTCCAAGACAGGGTTTTCTCTGTGTATCCTTTGCTGTTTTAGAATTTACTCTGTAGCCCAGGCTGGCCTCAAACTCAGAGATCCGCCTGCCTCTGCCTCCTGAGTTCTGGGATTACAGCATGTATCACCACTGCCCATTGGAATGCCTATAGCTGGACATCAGCATGTGTAATTTACAAGTTAGCATTTCTGTCTTTGGAGGGGGTAGGGAATGCCAGTCTCTGCACGCATATGCACTATCCTCTACATATGTATGGAAAAGCCCATAACTCCTCTCTCTTCTGCTTCGTCCAGTGACCCCAGTTTTGCTCGCCTGGGCCAGATGGTATTAGAGTATGACCATCCTCTGAAGAAGCTGACTGAAGAATTTGGACCTCACACAAAGGTGAGCTCCCCGTGAGAGAGGAGACTCATTCAGGCAGAAGCATTCTTTCCATCTTTTACATTAAGGGTTTATTTTTTCCCCACAGGCTGTGAGTGGAGCCCTCCTTTCTCTATACTTCCTTTTTGTTCGGAGGAATCAGGGTGCTGAGCAGTGGCGCAGTGCCCAACTTCTAAGCCTCATCAGCAGCCCCCCAGCCATGATCAACCCTGCTAATTCAGACACAGTGAGTTCCCCTTTCCTTTCTCTAAGGCCCTCTATCCGGAAGGTGCTTCTTTGGGGAAACATGAGCTCCAGGGCTGCTTCAGCATTCTTCTAGGGTCTGTTCTAGGTTGGTCCCTTTCTAAGCTAAAAAGTCATGACTGATGCTGTGCTTCTGATTGAGCCAGGGTTTGTATGTACCTGAATTAACAAATGGGCGAAACCGAGTCAGTGTGGTGTGGTGGCACATATACTTATGACCCTGGCTCTCGGGAGGCTGAGGCATGAGGACTGTTACATGGCTGTAGCCAGCTCTGCTTACGTAGCAAATACCCAGCCAGCCAAGGCTCTAGTGGGATTTTGACTCAAAACCCAAACAAAAAAAGAAATGGAGTCGTTAGGAATAAGAAGGAATTTGCATTAGGAGTGAATTGATTAATAAATGTTGTTATTCATCTGTGATAGGCCTGACACCTTCCCTCAAAGAATTTATAGTCCTGAAAGAAAGATAGGGTATATTCTGTAATCTCAGCACTTGGCAGGCAGAAGTGGAAGAATTGTCACAAGTTTGATGCCAGCCAGGACTATATAGTAAGAACTTGTCTCAAAAGACCAAAAACAATAAAGCATGTAGGGTGAGGTGTGTAGAGAGGACTGCTATGCAGATGTGAGAACCTGAGCCCAGACTCTTAGCAACTGTGCAAGACCTGGACACAGTGTTGTGTGTGATCTCAGCACTGGGGAGTGGAGACAGGCACGGCCGGAGCTTCTCGTCAGCTGAGCCAATCAGCCGTGAGCTCTGTGTTCAGTGAGAGACTCTGTCTCAGAAATATAGAGAGTGATTGAGGAAGACAGGTGGTGTCATAAAGATGCATACATATGTACATATGCACAAATTTACAACTGAGGCTGAGAGGTCATGGGTAAGTTCCAAATGAATATTTGCGCTTCAAGTGTGATTAGGGTACACAATGGAAGGAGTGAGATTTTGAAGATATCTCAGTATTGGTGAGATGCCATGTCATTCATTTTATTTGTTCTTCCTTCCAGCCCAACCTTGTTCTTTGCCTCAACTATGTCCTTTGTCTCTCTGTCCCCTCCCAGGGCCCCCTTTCCTTCATGGCAGCGTTCCTAGCTATTGTCTTATCAAAGTGCCTTAATCCACTCTTGTAAAAGAAATGCTTTTGCTTGTTTTTAGTGCTGGGGATTTCACCTTGGGCCTTGTGCATGCTAGGTATGAGTTCCCCCAGACTTTTATTTAAAAACATTTTAAATTACATTTTTATTTACTTTGTGACATGTGGGTGGAGCACAAGTACAGAGGTCAGATGACAACTTTTGGGGATCAGTCTGTCCGTCTGCTTGTGGGTTCTGTGCATTAAGCTCAGGTTGTCTGGTTGGCAGCAGTGTCCTTTGCCTGTTGAGCCATTTTGCTGGCTCTGTCCTTACTTTAGACATTCTAAACAGCTGCTTGGTTCTCTCTGCCTGCTTCTCGTAGATGGCCTGTGAGTATCTGTCTGCAGAAGTGATGGAGCGATGGATCGTAAGTGAGTTGTGGGAACATCTGGGGAAGGACGTGCAGCACTCCTAGGAGTGCACTATCCAAAAGCCTTCCTTTGTTTCCAATCCACCTGCAGTTGGGTTTCTTCTTTGTCATGGGTGCCTCAACTCCAACAGCCAGTGTCAGCAGCTGTGGAAGCTGTGTCTCCAGGGCTCTCTGTACATCACCCTCATCCGGGAAGATGTGCTACAAATACACAAGGTCACTGAGGACCTCTTCAGTAGTTTGAAAGGGTGAGTGATTTGCAAACCAATCTTCTAAGAGTTATAGCCTCATCAACATTCCTTTTCCTAAAGTATGAGTGGTAAGGAGTAATTTTAACTTTGAAATATTTATCAAATATCTTCTCTTTGTTGGTGCCTCATGGGATATTAGGGATAGAGAGATTACTAAAATATTGTTAGGCCAGACTGCCTGGTTTGAATTCAAGAGCCACTTTCTGCCTGTGTGACCCTGGATAGGTTACTTAGTGTCACCATGCTTGTCTCGATTTACTCATCTGTAAAATGTAAATAAAGCAGTACCTCCCATCTGGTTATGGTCAGGGAGCTGGGGGCAGGAGGACCAAGAGTCTGAGGTGAGCCCTTGTTTGCTCCATAGTGATTTTCAGGCCAGTCTGGACTATACAAGACCCTATCTCAAAATCAAAGCAAAATCAAGTAGGCACAAACAAAACACCAAACCACAACAAAATGATGTCAAATCTGTGACCTCATAGTGTCCTGAAGAGTTCCAATATGTAAAGATCTGGTATATTGTGTTATGCACTTGATTTTTTTTCTAACGTTTTAAACTGAGTTTGGTGGCACATACCAGTAACCCCAGCCCTCAGCATCTGTGGCAGGAAGATCAACATGTGTTACACAGTGAGACCGTATTAGAATAAAAAGTAGCAGCTGCTGAATTAATTACTCAGAAAAGCTTAACTTTTTCTTTTCTGTTTTAAATGTGCTTTCCCTGACATTATGAGCTTCCCTACTCTTTCCCTGAAGTTTAGTCTCACTCCTTTTTGCCATGAGGTTGCTTGTTTACTGTGTGTCTGACTTCTAACTCAGATGGCCTGGCACTTTCTGTTCTCCTACAGCTTTCCTCCCTGTAGCTGCTGAGATTCACAGCTTGCCTGACTTGTTCCCCCTCCTGCTTCTTCTTTTGCCTTCTCCTCTTTCTTTTCTTTTCTTTTTTTTTTTTTTTAAAGATTTACTTATTTATCATGTGTACAGCATTCCTTCCATGTGTGCCTGCGGCCAGAAGAGGGCACCAGATCTCATTATAGATGGCTGTGAGCCACCATGTAGTTGCTGGGAATTGAACTCAGGACCTCTGGAAGAGCAGCCAGTGCTCTTAACCACTGAGCCATCTCTCCAGCCCCTGCCTTCTCCTCTTTCTAAAACCCTAATAAAGTTGTCCTTGAGCTTAAAAAATAAAAGTTTGCAAATTGCTGGAAAGTAGGCAAACTTGTGATAGGGTAGGATAGGGGGTTGTGATATGTAAACACAAAGTATTGTGTAAGCGGGAAGGGCATTAAGGGCATTTGCACTGGCTTTGTAGGATCTAAAGAAAACAGGAGACAGGCAGACATGAGTTAAACAATTGCAGCAAAGAAACTCGGCTCTCCTCCCTTTTTTTTTCTCTCTCTCCATGTTGCCGTCTCTCTCTTTTTGAAGACAGGGTTTCCACATGTAGCTCTGGATGTCCTGGAACTTACTGTGTAGACCAGGCTAGCCTCAAACTTAGAGATCTTCCTGTTTCCTGAATGCTGAGATTAAAAGGTGTTCACCTCTATACCTAGCTTGAAGTTTATAACCTTTGAGGCAAATGAACAATGTGCTCAGTGGTTCAAGTTGCTCAGCTGGGACAGCGTGGGTTATGAAGGTGGGCCTGTGAGTCAGTTTTGGAGCAGTGAACTGGAATATCATAAGCTCTGCCATAGAGTTTGAGTCTGGGCTCCAAAGGATCCAGAGCCACTGAGTGAATTCAAATGAGGCAGTTGAAAGGGTCAGATTCGCATCTTAGAGAAGATTACTGTTCCAGGGGGAAAAGATGAGATAGGCAGTGCTAGAGACAGGGATCAATTTAGTAAATGGGAAGAAATTGAGGATGTCAAACTCTGGAATAAGCATCTGATATTCCTTAGGGTAGAGGCATGAGAGCTACAGTAAATGTGGGGAAAGACTGTGATTGAATTTTTAGACTTTTAGTTTATTTTTATTTTATGTGTATTAATGTTTTGCATGAAAATGTGACTGTGTACCAAGTGTGTACAGTGCCCTTGGAGGCCAGAAGAGTGTCAGGTCCTCTGGATAGAAGTTGGAGATGGTTGTGAGCCTGTATGTGGGGGGTAGGACCCCCAAAAGTGCTCTTAACCACTGAGCCACTGCTCTAGCCCTGTGGGACAGACTGAATTGGAAATGTCTGTAGGACATACAGGTTATGTATGTCGGGCCTCTTGCTACGTGATTTAGTAACTAATCATGCTCTCTGGACTAGATGACAACTGGTGACATCATAATCAAAGCCCTGAGAATGAATAGGTCTGATTGTTTAAGAAAAAGATTAGGGACAAAACTTTTGAGAACATTGATCAAGGTCAAGCGAGGCAGGAAAATCAAGCCACTGGAAGAAAGTGCGCAAGAAGGAAGGACCGGTATCGTGCTAGACGATGTGAAGAGAACAAACGAGATGAGGGCTGGAAAACTCACTGGGCTTGGCTACAGAGGCCATCTTTGGTCCTGTGAGCAGCATCAAATGAGTGGTGAGATTGAAGGTTGGTTTCAGTGGGTTTAGGAGTAAGTGGAAGATAAGGAATGAACTCGGTGTCACTGTGAAGGGAGAATGGAGTTACAAGAGGAGGAAGGTATAGGATTAAGGGAAGGATCAGGTTACCTACATTTATTTCTCCTGGCAAATACTGCACCTGGAAATGTAAAAAAAAAAATGAAGCCTTACCCCCCAGAATGGTTTGATGTATGTGCTGTGTGTGTGTGTTTGTGTGTATGTGTGTGTACATATACATAAGTATGCATGTGTTTTCAACCCTATGTAAAAAGTTTTGGGAAAGCATTGGCTCTACATTCTGCATTATATCTACAGATTTATTTAATTATTACTATAGTTTAGATATCTTTGAATATTAGTTTAGAAACTCTCTTTTGTTGTTTGTGTGAGAGAGGTCTGACTTTGTAACTCAGGCTAGCTTCACACTTGTTGCAATCTTCCTGCCTCAGCCTCTGAATGCTAGGATTCAGGAATGAGCCATGGACCCTGGCTGAGACTTATTCTTTTTAATAGTTGAGGGGCTGGGGAGATGGCTCAGTGGCTAAGAGCACTGGCTGCTCTTCCAGAGGACCTGGCACCCTTATGGTAGCTACAACCATCTGTAACTCCAGTTCCATGGTATCTGACATTTCTGGTCTCCTTGGGCTCCATACACACATATGGTGCACAGACATACATGCAGGCAAAACATCCATACACATAAAAATAAATTTAAAAATTTTGAACAAAATTCCATTATGCATTTATAACATTATTTACCCAGTCTCTCTCTGTCTTTCACACACACACCAACACACACACACACACACACACACACACACACACACACACACACACACACACAGAGTTTTGAGACATGGTCTCACTGTTTAACTCTGGCTGGCCTGAAATTCCCAAGTATACCAGGTTGGTCTTGAACTCGCAAAGCTCTGCCTGCCTTTGCCTCCTGAGTGCTGGGATTAAAGGTGTGTGCTTTATAGGGCTTGAATTTCCTGTGTGTGTGAATATGATGGGGTGGTGTGGAGGAGGAGCTTTCACAGTAGAGGTCAGAAGACAATTTTGTGGTGTCTGCTCTCTCCTTCCACCTTTACCTGATCGGTTCCAGGGACTGATCAGAGGTCACCAAGCTTGAAGTGCAGGCTTGAGCAGTGCCCCAATTTCCTGTTGATGAACACTGAACTGTTTCCATTTAAAGAGATCATTTTAAACAAATGCTTTTTGTTTGAATGTTTGTTTGTTTTTTGAGATGAGGTCTCTCTCTGTTTCCTGGATATCCTGGAACTCTCTCTGTGTAGACCAGGCTGGCCTCGAACACAGGGAGATTCCCTGCCTCTGACTCCCAAGTTAAATGCTTTAGAGACTATTCATTAACATATTTTTGTGAGCGTATTCAAATGTTTCTGTAGGGTAAGTTCTCAGATGTGGAGGGCAACACACTTCAAACTTTTTCTTTTCCCCATTCCCAAGCTAGGGAACAAACCCAGCTATATCCCCAGTCTGAGGGATATCCCCAGTCTGTTTCTTTTTTAATCTTTTTTTTTTTTTTTGGTTTTTCCAGACAGGGTTTCTCTGTAGCTTTGGAGCCTGTCCTGGAACTTGCTCTGTAGACCAGGCTGGCCTCAAACTCACAGAGATTTGACTGCCTTTGTCTCCCAAGTGCTGGGATTAAAGGCGTGCACCACCACAGCCTGGCCACAGCCTCTATTTTAATTTTTTTCCCCAAATTCTGTCTCCCTCCTGGTTGTCTTGTTCACAGTATATTAAGGGTAGGACTATGGCTTAGGGGTAGAATGCTTGCCTAGCTTGTGCAAGATCCTGGAGTTTGATCCTCTGCACTAAAAACAAACAAATGCTTTCCTTTAAACAAAACAAACAAAAGCACAGCAACGAACACTGGTTCCTCAACAACTGATTAGTATTATTGTTTTAAAAAGACTGCCAAAGAATTGGTGAGATAGCACTTGTCACCAAGCCTGACAACCTGAGTTCCATCCTTGCAAACCACATGGTGCAAGGAGAAACCCTCCTAAACATTGTCCTCTGACCTCCACATGAAATAAATGCACAGATACATGATTTTAAAAATTGCCAAGAAGAGAAAAAGGAAGCATTTAAAAGAGCAAAACAAAAGAACAAAGAAACAAGAACATAGTAGAAAGAATTAATTTCCAAAGGTAAGAGAGAGCGAGTCTTTAACAGAAATCCCAGGAGGTAGAAATGCAGATATGAAGTTTTCTAGTGACAGGGAAAGCTGTTTGGTTGCTGTTGTCACTAAGGACAGCAGCTAATATGTATGACTTATAGTTCAGGAAATTCTACGATCTTTATGATAACTTAGGTATGCACACATATATATATTTAAATGTATACAAAGATGTGTATGCATGCAAATGAGAAGACAGAAAGCTCAGTCTAAATGTCTCTCAGTGAGAGGTGGGAATATGAAATAATTCTAGATTTTTTTTTTTTTTTGGTTTTTCAAGACAGGGTTTCTCTGTGTAATAGCCCTAGCTGTCCTGGAACTAGCTCTTGTAGACCAGGGTGACCTTGAACTCAGAGATCTGCCTCTGAGTACTGGGATTAAAGGTTGTGCTAGCAACTGCCCAGTTAAATCTAGATTTTTTTTGACTTTTAATTTTGTATCTGTACCCTGTACTGGATGGAGGTTGAAATAATTATCCATTAGCAGTGATGTAGAGTTGAATCCTGATTTAATTAAGATAGTTTTCAATTTCAAATGCCTTTAATTCTTATGCTGTTCAGTATAGGAGAGGCTTGGAGAAGGGAAGCCAGAGGTTCTAGAATCTTCCTGTTGCTGTGGCAGTAGCTGACAGAGGATGATGAAGACAGTGGGAGTGTAGAGAGCGGAGGCAGAGCAGGAAATTCATGATTGTGGGATTCTGGGTGCAGGTCTCTAATAGGAAAAAGATACGGTCAAATATTGCAGATGAACCACGACAATAAAAAAGGTTATTGAATTTGGTGATTCAAAAGTTCACATTGACCTTAGAGGAATGGATTGTTCAGTGTTAAAGGCCTTGCGAGAAGGGAAGGGTCAGTGAGAGGTGAAGGAGAGGAGTCCTGGAGGAGCTGGTGGGTGGGGATGGGTGAAGTGCAGGTTCAAGTGAGGGTTTCCAGAATCAGAGGCTTAGAACTTGTTTGTCACAGAGGAGAATAAGCCGACAAGAGAGGGAGATAAGGAGTTACCGATAACTGATGAGCAGAGACGGAATAAGCAGGAGTGGGAGCGGTGGTGGCGGTTTGTATTTACAATCAGGGATGGCATTTGTGACGCCTCATCGCAGTCAAATTTTGAAGAGTGGTTGACTGGCAGGTGTCCAGCAGGAGCCCAGTGTGAGAAAGGTGCTGCCCCGCTGAGCACTGCAAGTCATTTCCTTCCGCACTGTCTTTTCTTTTTCCTTGTCTCTTCTTTCTTCCTCCTCTCCCCTTTCTTCTCCTAGCTCCTGTACCCTCCCTTTTTTCTCTTTTGACAGATTCTCTGTATATATCCCTGACTGGCCTTAAACTCATGAATTTCCTGCTCTGCCTCCTGAGTGTTGGGATGACAAGCATGCATTATCACAGCCTGGCTTAGCTACTTACGTCTTTGCAGAATGACGCACAGAGCAGGGTGGGCTCCAAGCTGAGAGTCTTGTATAGGGTGAGAGGAATGGGTGAAAGTCCTGCTTGTTGGGGTGCCTGCACTTACTAACTGGAGGCATGGTGCCCTGCTGTGCTTGATTTGTCTCCAGGTACAGTAAACGAGTGGCAGATGTCAAGGAGAGCAAGGAGCATGCCATTGCCAACAGGTACAGTTGGGGTGTGTGCTTGGAGGGGCTGGGGTAGGGATCTCCCCAGACTTTTGTTTTCACTTTGGCACACTGAGTTTCTATATTGATTTGTGGTCTCACCCCCAAGAACTTCCTGCGGCCCCACAGATGCTTGTATTTTCTCTCCAAGTTTGTTTAGCACTGAACCTCCCCAAGTGCAGCTCTCTTCTGCACTACTTCTGGGGAACTTGTGAGGGAGAGAAAGACAACATTCCCTACTTCCCACTTTCCTCCCTCAGTGGCCAGTTTCATTGTCAACGTCGGCAGTTTCTCCGGGTAGCTGTGAAGGAGTTGGAGACTGTGTTAAATGATGAACCAGGCCTGCTGGGTCCTAAGGCAAGAGATGTTCGGGGAGGGATAGTGACCAATGATTGTGTGGGTGATAACTTAGCATTCATGAAACTGCATTTCCTAAGCCCCCCTCCCCTGTGTGTGTGTGTGTGTGTATACACGTGCATGTTAGCATACATGAGTGTGGAGGTCAGAGGACACCCTCAGGTGCTGTTCTTCAGACGCTGTCCACCTTTTTTTTTTTTTTTTTTGAGACAGAGTCATTCACTGGCCTGAGACTCATGCATTAGGCAAGGCTGACTGACCAGTGAGTTCAGGGATCTGGAAGTCTCCTGAGCATTGGGATTATGAGTGCATGCCACCATACATGGCTTTTTTTTTTAAATTGATTTTAATTGTGCTCTACATTTTTCTCTGCTCCTCTCCCTGCCTCTCCCCTCCCTTTCAGCCCTCTCCCGAGGTCCCCATGCTCCCAATTTACTTAGGAGATCTTGTCTTTTTCTATTTCCCACATGTTTTCTTTTTACATGGGTTCTGGGGACTGAACTCTGATCCTCATGCTTTTGTGACAAGTGCTTTACCAATGGGGCTGTCTCTCCTGCCCCCTTTCTGGGTCTCTTGTGATCAATTTGTATGTGTTTGTGCTGATTCTGTGACTCTCAAAGTCTCCAAATGTTTTGTGTCTTCCTTGGCACCATCATAGAATGCCATCTAACAGCTATTTGTATACTTGGCCTGGTTTCTATTTGAGTGTAAATTAATTGATGTCAGAGCTTGCTTTCTGTTTTAAGTCATCTAAATACCCATTAAATATTTCTAAAATTTAATTTTGTGGAGAGGGAGGAGTACTGACTATGAGCCAGGGCCAACATATGTAAGTCTGATTCTGTGTCACATGGCTCAGCTTTCTGTGACTGTGTGCTTGTTTCTAGATGCTATTGGTATGGCTCCATAATTATATTCACGTACAGATTATTTCAGTAGTTTTCTCTTAAAATTTATTGTTTTCTGTTCTGGGGATTGGACCCAGAGCCTTGTACCAGACAGGTAAGCACTCTATTAACTGAACTATAGCCCTAACACTAAAATCCATTTTTTTTTTTTTTAGTAGAAACTTCCAGTAGGCTTTGTTCTCTCTTAGGCCCTTTTTGCTTTCATGGCCCTGTCTTTCATTCGCGATGAGGTCACGTGGCTGGTTCGTCATACAGAAAATGTTACCAAGACTAAGACCCCTGAAGACTATGCTGACTCGTTAGTATTTGCCTAAGAACCTTGTCCTTAGACTGGGAGAAGGGGGCAAGGGGACATTTTGATCCCTGCCTTGTATGATGCGTGTCTCCACTCATGGCCCTGTCCTTGTCCTCATCTCTACAGGACCATTGCAGAGCTCCTCTTCCTGCTGGAGGAGGTCAGGGCTCTGGTCAGACGACACATCAAAGTGATTCAGCAGTACCATATCCAGTACCTGGCCAGGTTTGACGTCCTTGTGCTCAGTGACATCATTCAGGTATGTTCCCCTGATGACACTTTGGAGACTCCTGCATGGTATCTTGTAGTTTTTCCTTCTGGAGCGACTCTGGCTGAATGACTGTAGTTTGGATGTTAAAAAACTGGTGTACACTAAAGATGAATAATCTCAGCAGGTTTTTTCCCCCCAAGCAAGGGATGCTGGGCAGTGTTCTGTGTTCCTCTTCTGTTTGGGGCAGCCAACAGTTCCTCTGTCTTCATACACTGATTGAGCCTGTGGTTGCACTTTCCATCCGTGGAACTTGTGAGCACTGACAGTATTTCTTACTCTTTTAGAACCTGTCTGTGTGTCCAGAGGAGGAGTCTGTCATCATGTCCTCATTTGTTAGCACCCTGTCCACTCTGAATCTCAAGCAAGGTAACTGGAAGGAGATGAACTTGTCAGGGCACTTATAAGGGCAAATATAGTTTTTCTGGAAATGTTGGTCTGTCAGCCAGAGCATCGGGTAAGGAAACTCAGAGGCTGCCATTCTGTGCAGGCAGGTGCCAGGTGCTGTTTGATTATTTCCTTTTACATTTGCTTCTGTTTCTACAGTTGATAATGAAGAGAAATTTGACTTTTCTGGATTAAGGCTGGATTGGTTCCGCCTACAGGTAAGGCTCTTGTCCTGTGGTGGCCCCTAGCCTCAGGTTCCTCATCTTCCACAAGTCTCTCCCCATTTTTAATTTGTTAAACTCTGCTTCAGGGACTAAGTAATCCTGGAAAACTGCTGACTAGGCAGGACACAGCACCCAGATCAGATTACAGCCCCAAGGCTCATTCCATTTCTCTTGTTTTTCCCCAACCCCAACCATAGGCCTACACCAGTGTGTTGAAGGCACCTCTGCACCTGCATGAGAATCCTGACCTAGCCAAGATCATGAACCTCATCGTCTTTCACTCCCAGATGCTGGACTCAGCAGAGAAAATGCTGGTGGAAACCTCAGATCTTTCTATTTTCTGGTGTGTCTTAGTTCTGACTTAATTGTCCGTCCCTTTGATCTTTCCTTTTTTTTTTTTTTGTTTGTTTTTTGAGATAGAGTTTCTCTGTATAGCCTTAGCTGTCCTAGAACTCGCTCTGTAGACCACGCTGGCCTGGAACTCATAGAGATCTGCCTGCCTCTGCCTCCCAAGTTCTAGGACTAAAAGCGTGTGTTCCATATTTTCCTGTAAACTTCTTTAGTTTTTTTTTCTGTTGTTTTGGTATATTGAATTTTTAGGACATATAATTTTAAAGATTAATTTTCATTTATGGGTATATGCCCATAAATGGGTCTCCGTGTTTATGCCACTTGTGTATGGGTACCCACAAAGGACGGAGGAAGGTGCTGGGTCCTCTGGAAGAGCAATAGACACTCTTTCCCACCCAGCCATCTCTCCAGCCATGATACTTAGATTTAAAAGACATGAAACCAGGTATGGTGTCAGATATCTATAATCTCAGTATTTGGAAGGTAGGGAAAGGAAGATCAGAAATTCAAGGTCATTTTTGACTACTTACTGAGCTAAAGGAAAGAATGGGCTATTAGGAAACTGTCCCCAACAAACAAAGAAACATGAGTACTTGGGAGCCTGTAGGAGGAGGATTGCTATGAGTTTTAGGCTAGGCTAGGCTATCCAGTAAGTCCCAAAAGACCTTGTCTCAAAAACCCAAAATAAAATAAAATAAAGAAAACATGAATTTGTAGAGGCTTAGTATTGGGAAAGTAAGAAATAGTTGAGAGACCTGGAGAATAGGACTGTTGGAGAAAGAATGGATACTTCATGGTCTTCCACAGATGACACCTGGCAATAATTAGTTGACCACTGTGATGTGTAACTCTACTCCTGGAAGGATCAAAAAAAAAAAATCGAAACACGATTGTCATGTCTGCTCTGCAGTCTATTGAGATGGAAAGCTGTAACATGCTAAGCACACACAAACGCAGTACTTGTGAAGGAAAGGCAAGGCTCATGCAGTTAATCTAAGGAGGTTTCTGGAGCCCAAGTGTCATATTGTGAGGGGGTGTGAATTTGGAACTTCTGAATTAGAGGGATGGCCTGAGCCAGGCATTGATGATTGCCAGGGAAGAACTGTAAATTTTGTCTAGGAAAGGGAAGGTTATCATTATGCTGCCCTGGAAGCCATTGTAAGACCCTAGAAAGGCTAAGATTCTTTGGTTCCCTCTTACCTCTAGGATAGAAAGTAGGAGGGAGTGCAAATAGAAAGAAGAAAATTGTTGAAGGGGTCTGGTTTCTAAATCCTGGGTTTCAATCTTCTTTCTCTACAGCTTTCATCTTCGTACCTTTGAGAAGATGTTTGCTATGACACTGGAGGAGCCTTCCATGCTTCGATATGCCATTGCATTCCCCCTGATCTGTGCTCATTTTGTCCACTGCACTCATGAAATGTGCCCAGAGGAGGTGGGCACATATCCTGGCTTTCAAGTTCTGACAGCTCTTGAGCCTCTTCTTTATTTCTCAAAGCACAGTTCCAGGGGTTGATTTTGATCCTAAGAAGGGAACAGGCATGAGTGTGTGGATGAGTCCCCAAATATCTCAGTTTGATAGAGAATGTAACTTTTTTTTCTGGTCTCTGTTTCTTTTTCCTTAGAGGATGGCTCAGGCAAGGATTAAGGGCAGTGTGGGAAAGGGGAAGTGGCCTTCATGTGATTCAGTTCTCTCCTGGTCCTCTCCCACAGTACCCTCACCTGAAGAACCATGGTCTTCATCACTGCAACTCCTTCCTGGAAGAGCTGGCCAAGCAGACCAGCAACTGTGTGCTGGAGATCTGTGCTGAGCAACGGAAGCTGAGCGAGCAGGTAGCCCTCATCCTGGTCCAGTCTCCTTTCTCCCCCTCAGCCACCCTTGTTTCTCTCTCACAGGCCAAATTCTTTTTTTCCTTTTCGAGACATGGTTTTTATCTGTAGCTTTGGAGCCTGTCCTAAGTCTTGTAGACCAGGCTTGCCTCAAACTCACAAGTTCTCTTTCTTAAGCAGGGGTAGGTATTTGGTTTATGGCAGGATTCCTCTCTGAGTCTAGTTACTCCAAGCACTCTCTTGGGATTAGAATCACAGTGTACAACCATTTGATGTTGTGATCTGTCATAGCTATCTACAAAGATCATGTGGACAACTCCACACCTGAGTTACAAAATAGCAATCACACACACAAAAAGCCCTAGTGTTTTAAGTGAGTTTGTGATTTGGATTACCCTTGGTTGCACAGGACCTGTGGTGGTGGCTTGGATATGCTCAGTGGATGGAGGCACTTAAAAATACTCTTACTTGAATGGTTAAACTCCACTCAAATATGTGCTCCATTTGAAAACGTTTGGGAGATGAATTTTGTCTTCTTTGAATGGTGCATACATGCTTGGGACAATGACCCCAGATCTCTGTCTTGTCTAATCTTTTGTTCATCAGTATTCCAGTTTACAACTAACTGGAGATTCTTAAGCCCTCCAGTACTGATCCCCAGGGCTACATTCTTGTCTTGTTTTGTTTTTTTTTTTCCCTCTTCCTGCCTTGACTGACTCATAATACCTGGTCATGATTATATCAACTACATTTCAGAAAATCAGGCATAATGAGTTAGTTTTGCTCATACCCAGAGCCTTGAATTTCCCAGACTACCTACCCTTCCTGTGTTTGAGTCAGAATGTAGCAACTTTGGTAGGAGTGGAAATAAGGTATGTGTGTGTAAGTGTGTGAGTACAGACAGACAGTTACCATACTACTCAGCCTTTTCATTTTCTAATGTATCAAGAAAAGATACAAATATTTTCTTCACAGAGGTGTAATAAGGGTTAAGTGGAATAGAGCTCACTAAATATTTGGTATACACAGCAGTTGATAAATGTTGGCTCTTGGGTAAAGCTTAATAGCACTAACTTCTTAGGCCAACGGTTTGGGGTGAGGATCAAGAAAGAAGGTACATGATCCCTGCCTTTGGGAATGTCCCAGTTTCAGGGGAAGATTGAAAGAATGTAAGTAATGGATGCAGAGCATACATGCAAATGAGGATACTTACAGCTGTATTCATTGTTCGCTATGACTTTCTACTACACTCATGGCAAACAGGCTTACTCAGTGCTGGGTCAGGAGTGACTAAGCCTTGTGTGAATAATTGTTTGCTCACAGAACTGTTGTAAGCAAGTGAGTGTTGCCCTTCAGAGTTAATGTTTAGAGTAAATAATTATTGATGCGATTACTAATAGGGTTACATCTTTGGATATTGATTTCTGAATCAATAATAAATACTTTCATATTAGTGTATCTTTGTCCATCAAGGTGGATTTTATTTTATTTTATTGAACCTACTGAATTTGGAGGGGACTGGAGAGATGGCTCAGAGGTTAAAAGCATTGACTGTTCTTCTAGAGGTCATGAGTTCAACTCCTAGCAACCACATGGTGGCTCACAACCATCTGGTGCCCTTTTCTGTCGTTCAGGCAAACATGTAGACAGAACACTATATATAATTAATAAAATAAATTTAAAAAGAATAGGAAGTGTGACTACAAAATAACAAAACTAATGTTCTTGTGTGGCTCTTTTCTGTTCTAAAAGTTCCGAAGTGATTTCCTGAGGCATCTCGAGTATCAGGTGCCGGCTGGAGAAAGGAGAGAGGCAGTATTGATGTTGAGCTAGCGCAGGGAATATGCATATACACATATTTAAGAAAAAGAAAAGACAAGGAAAAAACATTGAACACACATGAATTTTGAGAATTGGAGAGCTGTGACTGTTTTCATGAGACAGAATATAAAGTGGTGCAGCCTGTGGGATGATGGTTTCCCCGCGTTGTGACTGCAGAGAAGGCTGAGTGGAACTCTCGGCTCCGCCTGCGCTGTTTGGCCGCAGACGTGGCTGGGGGACATGAGGCTGCTCATGGGAGATGTTTGTGAACACTGAAAAAGGTCCCATTAGAGAAAGAGAAGATAGGTGGGTGGGGAGAGGAGTGGATCATGATGGAGGAGCCTCGTACAGCTGTTAGCAGTGACACTTGTCTCCCTCCACTGTGTCCCAAAGCTTCTACCTAAGCACTGTGCCACCACCATCAGCAAAGCCAAGAACAAGAAGTCCATGAAGCAGAGGCAGGCTCCCAGGAAAGGAGAGCCTGAGAGGGACAAGCCTGGAGCAGAGAGTCACCGGAAGAACCGCAGCCTTGTCACTACGTGAGGTCCTAGCCCCTGAGGGCCGAAGAGAGGAAAGGGAAGAGGGGAGGTGATACAGGGAGAAAGTAGAGGAGGTGGTAGGGTTGATAGGTACAGAAAAGCTCCTAAGTATGAATTTTCTACTTTGATTTTGAAGAACATCAGTGTGTGCTATTATTATAGACTGAGTGTCCTTTAAGAGCGACATGGCCTGGTACTTCCCTCCCAGACACCAACAGACAAGGCCAGACTCATAACCAAGTTCTACTTTATTTTCAGCATGGACAAACTACATCTAAACTTGACCGAACTGGCACTGGCAATGAATCATGTGTACAGTTTCTCTGTGTTTGAACACACCATCTTCCCGTCTGAGTATCTCAGCAGCCACTTGGAGGCCAGGCTCAATAGGTAACACTCTTCCTGATCCATGTTTGTACTCTGTGGCAGCCTTCAGTGCAGCTCTGTTAGAACCATCCTGTTGGTCATGCCATAGGCTGGAGACTGGTGCAGTCTGGCACAGGTTCGAAGCACCTCTGTGAAAAGAAAAAAAAGAACCTTACCTCCTAGGTTTTGCTGAGCAGCTGGTCTATCCCCCTTGTTTGGTAGGGTGAGCAGAGAGAGAGGCTAGCATTTGGGAGACGGGCAGGAGTGACAGGAGTTTAAGGTCATCCTTGGTTACCTAGATAGCTCTAGGTCAGCCTGACTACACAAGCCCCTACCTCAAAAAAGGGAGGAAGAAGTGCAGAGCCTTTGCAGCCCACAAAGCTGTGCCCACATCCTGGCTGTTAGCACAGCAGTGGAGCAGATTATCTAACTTATCTGAGTCAGTTTCCTTCCTATTAAGTCCAGGATAATGATATTTACCAGACAGATCACTGAATGACCTGCGTTTGAGGATTAGTAGACAAATACAGATTGCTGTGAGTGGAGAGTTCCTGCTGTGTAATAATTTACTTAGTTAAGTAAATTCCCTTCCTGCACTTTGCCCTTCATTCCATTGTTCTCTGAGAAGGAAGGATACCACTTATACTGGATGTACTGTATTGGTTACGGGATAGAGAGGAGTATGAATAATTCATTATTCTTTTGTATTTTGTCTTGGAATATGAGCAGTTAATGTAACAAGCACTTATTGAACACCTACTATGTGTCAGGACTGTTTTAGAGACTATTGATAAAGTAGCATACAAAACAGCCCTGCCCCATGACACTTACCTTGCAGTAGGGGAGACAGATTAACAAAATAAGAGAATAGCATATATGGAAGGTTAATAATAAATGCTAAACAGAAAAATAAAGCAGGGAAGGGAGGGAGATATCATAGAAACTGTGTGCATGTGTGCGTGTGTGTGCTGAGGAGCTGCTGTAGTTTTAGACAGTGTGTGTGTTGACTGTGTCCAACACCTTGAGAAAATGACATATCAGTGAGCTCCCGAAGGAACTATGGAGCCAAGTATGGTGTATCTGTCTGGGAGCAATCATTGTAGACAGAGGAACCAGTCTTACTAAGGTTGAGATAGGGACAAGGAGGTCAGAGTGGTGGCAGAGAGAGAACCTGGGTGAGCTGGGTGGGACACGAGGGTAGGAAGCAGAGCGCAGGCAGCTGTCACGTGTGCAGTGTACTGTAAAGACTGGGTTGTATCTAGGTATGCAGCCGTGACTGGTCTGGAGCAAAGCTATAATAAGATCTGTGTCCACGGTTCACTCTGGCTTTATTAGCATGAATGAGAACAGAAGCAGGAAGACCAGTTATAAGCCGTGTTTTGACTGTAAGATGTATTTTCCTATTAAGGTTTTGCCTGGGCAAAGTAAAATAGCTCATTTTTGTTCTGTACACATTAGCTCTAGGGGAGGAAGTGCTTCAGTTTGTATACACAATGTCAAGAAGATGACAGTGTGATAATTGCCCATGAACACCTTCAGCAACCATGGTGGTTGCTAGAGCAGGAAGGGTGTGATCATCTTCTTTCCCCGAATCTCTGATTCTTGCTTCACAAGGTTGTTATTCCAAAAGCTCCAGGGTTTTGTCTGGAGGTTTTAACATTTTTTTCTTAATTTAAAGGAAATTTTAATTTATTTTTATTATTTTTATGTATGGGTGTTTTGTTTGCATGTGTTTCTCTGCACCACACATATGTGCCTTTGGATACCAGAAGAAGATACTGAATTCTCTGGAATTAGCATTACAGATGGTTGGAGCTGCTCTGTGGGTGCTGGGATTAGAAGCCCGGTTCTCTGGAAGAGCAATCAGTGCCTCCCTAAGTAGTATGTAGTCCATGATCCTTCCTGCTTTAGACTTCTGAGTGCTGGTATCACAGGTATGTGCCACAACTGCCTGAAAATTCTATGTTGAGTAGGCCTGTCTCTCATCTGTCCTTTCTATGTTATTTTCCTTTAAATGGTACCCAGGGGTCTAAAATTTTCCCTTTAATTTGTGGGAGCAGACTTTCCTGAACATCCTGCCATAAACTTTTTGCCAGAATACCTACCAACCAGCCAGCCAGCCAGCCAGCCAGCCAGCCAGCCAACCAACCAACCAACCAGCCAACCAACCAACCAACCAGCCAACCAAAGAACTCCAAATATCTCACAGCTTAGGAAGAGTTTGAGGAACGTGTTTATAGTAAGGTGCAAATGAGTGACACGTATCCTGACTGTTTATCTGACTGTGTGAAGCAAAGGGTTGTAAGTCAAAGGACTGGTTGCAACATGAAATCTTAGCCCCTGGGGAAGAAACATGCTGTGCACCCACGGCTGTATGCAGCAGACATTTATTCTGCCTTCTTTAGAGTATGCAGGTGGTGGTACTCTATGCAGTGTAGCATCCATAACCACCAGGGACTGCATTGTTTCCAAGGAGTTCTAAGCATGATTTTCTATTATTGGTGGTATTTGGGACTAATTCTTTCCTTAGAGTAGGATGGCATTTGGGAACTCAGGTCTTTTACCAGCTGACCTAATTTCTCCAGAGAAAGAAACAGTTAGGAATCAAATGTCAATGGATCCGAGTCCATACTCTGTCATCACCAGCTGCATGATCTTCAGCAAGTGATTTGCTTACCCAATTTTATTACGTACCAAATAGGGGGAATAGTGCCTACCTTACTGTGTTGCCTTGGGGTTTAAATGTGGTAGTATGTGCTGCACCAGGAACACAGGGCTGTTTCTGTGGTTGTTAATATATTTGTAATTATTAAGGCTTTTGTCATTCAGAGCCATCGTGACTTTGGCTGGCTACAATGCCACAACGCAGGAGATACTTAGGCCTTCTGAGCTGTTGGCAGGAGTCAAAGCATACATCAGTTTCATTCAGTCGTTGGCACAGTTTTTGGGTGCAGATGCTTCCAGAATTGTGCGCAATGCCCTCCTGCAGCAGACACAGCCACTGGACTCATACGGCGAGCAGACTGTCACCACTCTCTACACAAACTGGTCAGTGTCCCATCTTCCCATTGTCTCACCTCTAGTAGGACCCACAACCAAACCTTTTAATCCCCAGTACCTCACTGAACCTGCAAAAGATGTTTTTTTCTGCTTGTGGATGAGCGCAATAGATGGGGTAGACCTGGACCCCTTCTGTTCTAGCCTTCACATCACTACCCATGCATCAACCTGTGGCTCTTTGACACTATTCCTCTTAATGTCCGATCCTTAACTTGCTTTTACTGCATTCTTGCTGTTTCTGTTGAAAAGGATTCTACCACTTCTTTCTTACATCCTTATTTCTCTTTTTGCTTTAGCTTTTCCCTCTGAGAACCATGCTGTCTACCCATATCTCCTGCACACTATCTCTTCATTTTCGATCAAAGTGGTGTCAAGTCCAGTAGATTGTTCTGGACAGGGAAAGGAGCCTTTTTCTCAAACCAGAGAAAACACCACTTTCTTTGACATTTTTAAGAAGCCAAGAGGCAGATTTCTCCCTCCCCAAACCACTAGGTGGGGCTTTAAATCTATTATCAGCCTAGGGGAATACTGGCTGGCCTTTTGAGGTAGGTGGGTTTCATCAACTAGACTAGGCTAGGACTTGCACATTTACCACCGATTTCCTCCATCACAGAGACAGCTACCTTTTAGTACCTACTGAATACTGTCTCACTAAGTTATTTTTTAATGTAAAGTTTCAGTTTAAAAAATGTGACAACTGCTGGGCGGTGGTGCACCCCTTTAATCCCAGCACTCGGGAGGCAGAGGTAGGCGGGTCTCTGTGAGTTCGAGGCCAGCCTGGTCTACGAGAGCTAGTTCCAGGACAGGCTCCAAAGCTACAGAGAAACCCTGTCTCAAAAAAAAAAAAATAAATAAAATAAAAATAAAAAAATGTGACAACTAATTGTAATTAACTGGGAAAAAAACAATTGGAACTTGAGTTTGGCTCACTGCTGTTTAGCCCATGATGCTGTAAAACACATACTTAGAACTGGTATTTAGGTGAGTGCTGCAGTTGGTGGGCCTTCTTCAGACTCTGTCAAAGCCAGCATCTCTGACTTTTCCAGAAGTTAGGAGGGAAGGTTTGGAGACTGGGTGGTGGGTGCTCCTGTCAGCAGAGGTTTGATTTGAGACTGGTTTCTGGGATCCTGGGTCCTTGGTCTAGTGTTTCATTGGAGAGGATATGGCTTAAGTGTATTTCAGAGGAGCCTAGTTCATCTTCTTAAAAATGCCAGTGTGAGCCTGTCTGTCTTACCCAACAGAGAGTAAGGACCAGCCGAGTACAGCTGTTGGAAGAGAGCAGCGCTGCGGGCTGGGAGTGCATGATACTGCATTTACTGTGGATTAGAGGCCAAGTGGAATCACATTCCTGCTTCTCACCCAGCAGCTTTAGGGTGTTAAATAGATTGCTGTGTTGCCTTCTTTTAGTCTTTCTTCTCCATCCTAGCTCCTGCAGACTTTCTCCTTGGCTCCTGTGTGGTGGTGCAGAAATGACTGGATGCTAACTTGAGTTCCCTTGGCCCTCCCCCGTAGGTACCTAGAAAGCCTACTCAGACAGGCGAGCAGTGGAGTCATCGTCTTCTCCCCAGCCATGCAAGCCTTCATCAGCCTTCCCCGAGATGGGGAACAGAACTTCAGTGCTGAGGAGTTCTCAGACATCTCTGGTGAGCCCAGCACCCTGGTCTCCTTGCCACAGAGCTGAACTTCCCTCTTCAGTATCTTGGCCGAAATCCTCCTGCTTGCCTAGAGGCTCATTCATCACTCTTAGTGTTGGTGCTGAACTCTGCTCAATGTTAGGAACACATAAAAAGAGATTCTAAAGCAAGGCCTGGGATTGAGAGGTGACTTGGGGGCTGAAAGTGAAGAGAGAAAAGGAGAGAGGTTTAGGAACTAGGCAGACTACTAGTCATCGATTCTTTCAGGGCTAAGTACTCATTTTCCCTTTCCACACAGAATGCAGGAGCAACACACATGGTGACTGATTTATGTGAGGACAGATTAAATAGTGATCTGATATCTTCACATCATCTTCCTTGGCGATGATGTTCAGGTCGTTGGCCAGTGTTGATGAGATGATGGAAGGCCAAGTTATTGACTTGCCCATAGAAGTGAGTTCACAGCACAGCCTGACACAGCTCCTGTTGCTGCCCCCAGACTGAGGCACTGGGAGGTCAGGAGGTGCTAAGGTCACACATCCCTAAGTGGTGGGACTGGGATTTCAACTCCAACACTGAAACTCCAGAGCAGTGTGACACTGCTTTTCTGCTTCCTTGTGCACGATAGCATATTTATTTATTTATTATCAATTTATTGGTGTGTGTGTGTGTAGATAAGGGAGTTGCAGTGGATTGGAAAGCCACCCCCCCCTTTAGTTTTTCAAGACAGAGTTTCTCTGTGTAGCCCTGGCTATCCTAAAATTAACTCAGTAGATCAGGCTGGCCTCAAACTCACAGAGATCCGCCTGCCTCTGCCTCCTGAGTGCTGGGATTAAAGAGTGTGCCACCACCACCTGGCGCCATTCCTTTTTTAAAGAGGGCTTGAAGCCATATAATTCTGTCTTAACATTTATATTACCAACTGAGTATTCATGAAGAATCCTATTTCATCCCTTTTATGTAAATGATGAATTGTGCATGAGACCTAAGGGAGGTAGAGGTGTTCCATGACCCAGACTTCTTCATTCTCCTTTTTTGGGGATGCCAAGGAAGCCAAAGTGCACATCCATATTCCCAGCTCCGCCTCTTCGCCGTGCCCTGCGTCCTCCCTGCAGACAGTCTATACTTCACCGTGCCCTGCGTCCTCCCTCTAGACAGTCTATACTTCACCGTGCCCTGCGTCCTCCCTGCAGACAGTCTATACTTCACCGTGCCCTGCATCCTCCCTGCAGACAGTCTATACTTTGCCCGCTGGAGGTTTTAGATGTCCCCTTTCATCAGCTCCACCCACAAGCTGTAGGCAGCCTGTAAAACCTGCTTTAGGTCTTGCTGACAACTGACAAGCAGCAGGAGGCAGTGCACATTCACCCTTCTGCCACCCCCACCCCAATGTCTCTGGGTTGCCATGGTGATGGGGCAACGTTACTTCAAAAATAGATAGATAGGAAGAAAAGGATGCTATAGGGTTACTAACTGGGGACAGAGATGACTGGAGTAGGGGGTTTGCAGATCTATCCAGTAGACCAGCCTGCTGCCTCTTCATTAGTTCCAGAGAAGGCAATTTTGACCCTCTTCCCCTCAGGCAACAGTGATAGCATTCTAAGGTGACTACTTAATTATAAAACGCTTTTACATTTCTCGGCCTAGCCCTGTGATTGTAAATTGGTGACTCTACAGATGTCCAGTATTTACTTTGGACCAGGTGTTGCATTAGCTACAGTGACCCAGGCTGTTTCCTCTGTAGCTGATGAAGGTGGATGGCATTGACTTCAAAGACTGTAACCAGGAACCCCAGTTTCCCTTCCTTTCTGAATTCTGATTAATGATGTTGAACTTGTCTTTCCTATGCTGCTCTCTTGTTTCTTCTGGTCTTTTGTGGTATCCCCTGCTGGAATGACTGATAGCCAAAGATCAGAGCCAGAGCCTTTTCCAGCTGAGCTTGCCACTAGGATTTCCAACCTGGGATTCCCCCAGGCAAGTTTGATTTAACTCAGAAAGGGCAAAAGCAGGCTGGGTGGGGAGTGACAAGGCCTTAGGGGTTGAGACTGGATTTAAAAGAATAAAGAACTTAAAGCAAAAAGAACTGAGACTCTGGGGGAATGTGTGTTGATTATGAAAAAAGAAAAGCCAGCTTGAGAGGAAACTGGGCCAGTGAGATATTTAATACTGGAAATCAATGGGAGGGCTGAGAAATGAGACCCCAGATGCACAAGCACCATCTCTTTGGGGACAAAGTAAGGGTGGGAGGGCTTTGCACTTGGTTTCTGGACAGGCCCCTGACTAAGTGACCTTGGTCAAGCACCTAATCTCTTTGCCTCTAAAGCTGCTGTGGAGTTCTTCTGCCCCACACTTCACTGGACTTTTGGTAACTACCTCTTAGGAATTCATGATGTTACAGAGAAGCAAAGAGGCATTGAGGAGTTTAGTGGCTTCTTTGAGGCCTTGTATCTAATAAAGCAAGTTCAACTCTTACAACAATAGCAAAAGTCAGAAAAGGAACTGAAAAGTGCAGGTTCAGATAAGAGGTAAATAGGGGCCTGGAAAGATAGATGGTTCAGCATTTAAGAGCACTAGCTGCTCTTCCAGAGGACTGGAGCTTGAGTTTCACTATCCATATGTCTGCTCATAAAAGTCTATGACTCCAAGGGATCTGATGCCTCCTTCTGGCCTCTTTGGGTATTGCATGCTCATTGTGCACAAATATTTAGGTACATACACATAAATTTTGTTTTTAATAAAGAAGTAAATAGCTATCATAATTTGAGGTGAGTTATGCTATAGGTACTAGTGGGAAGGGGGAAATTGTCCCATGGGCAGCCAGACCTGCCACCTGTATGTAGGACTATAGATGTTTTTTTTGCTTCTCAGCTGCCTGTATTCTTTCCTTCATGGACAATATTTACGTATTCAAAGACTTGGGTTTCACTGGGAACTTTGAAACTTTGTTTCAGAGATGCGAGCCTTGGCTGAAATTCTTGGCCCCTATGGCATGAAGTTCCTGAGTGAAAACCTGATGTGGCATGTGACCTCTCAGATTGTGGAGCTGAAGGTGCTGTGAAGTGGCCTGGGCAAAGGTCTTGCCTGGCAGTGGGAGTTGGAAGAGAGCATCAATCTCTTTTCTCTACCTTATGCCTCTGTTTTCTTCAATGTAGAAGCTGGTGGTGGAAAACATGGATATACTGGTTCAGATCAGATCCAACTTCAGCAAACCAGACTTAATGGCATCTCTGCTGCCCCAACTTATGGGTAAACACTTTCCTAAAGGAGCTATGAGGGAAGCATTGTGATTGGTGGGGGCTTGGAGGAGCTGGGCCGGAAGAAGCAGAAACCATCACCATTCTCCCTTGTTCTCTAACAACCCACTTTCTCTTCAGGGGCTGAAAACGTGCTGAAACGAATGACCATCATCGGGGTGATTCTCAGTTTTAGGGCCATGGCCCAAGAGGGCCTTCAGGAGGTGGGTGGGGAAGGCTGCTGCAGAACTCTAAGCCTCTCTCTGGGTGGGATTTGCATGAAACAGAAGGGGAGGGGAGGCAGCTGAGGTTGGCAGAAGTCCTTCAGACTGGTGAGCTTAAGAGGCTTCCAGGCCTAGGTGATGGGAACTGGGAAGCTGGCTTCTCAAGTCAAGGCCCCTTTCTGTCCATTTCTACCTTGTTTTGGACTCATTCATCTTCTCTTTCTCCAGGTGTTTTCTTCCCATTGCCCCTTTCTCATGGGCCCTATTGAGTGCCTGAAGGAGTTCGTCACTCCAGATACAGACATCAAGGTAGGGGTGTAACTTGCGGTTTATTTAGGTGACTTGCTGAGGTCAAAGACTGACTGTAGGATCTTGTGGGGGGCTAGGGCTCTGAAGAATTCTACAGGAATAAGAGTTGGACCTTGAGTAGGGAAACAGGCCAACCTTGGGGGAGGGCAGAGCTGGGGAACCATACAGAGCACAGAGGAAAGTGGGGACCCTGAGAGACTTGGGGAGCATTCCAGATGGGAGACAGGTAAGAGCGGGGTAGTAGCTGGAGGTTTTCGTTTGAAATGAGCAATGTGCAAATTATATGCCAAGTTCCTTGCAAACAGGTTTCCTCCTCAGTCAGGAGTACTTTTTGTAAGGTTTGTTTCTTCCTTTCCCACCACAGCCTTTTATCCCTCTCAGTTCTTAAACTTTCTGTACCCCATCGTCTGTCTCAGGCACTCATGGGCATAGGAGAGGGAGCGTGGGAAAGAAGAAGAGAGGGAGAGAGAGAAGCTTCTGCAGGCAAAATGAACTTAATTGTCCACTCCCTTTGCCCTTAGAATTAGCTTGTCTTTTGGATCCTCAGTATAATAAACACATGTGTTAAGCAGGAAATATGGCCAAAGCCTGGGGACAAGCTCCTTCTGGGACAAGGAGCAGGCTGTCTCTCCTATGACTGATTCCTTTAAAGGAAAGAGGTCTGAAGTGGTGAGCAGGAAGAACTGAAGTAGGATGTTAGGAATAACTTCTTTAGTTGTGAATCAAAATAGTTGTGAAGTTTCCTCCTTTTTATGCCTCAAACCCCCTGGGGTTCAGGGGGTGGGTGATGCTTGGCTGGGCTGGCCAGCCCTGTGGTGCACAGCCTGGGTTTCTGGCAGTTGCTGATGGCAAGGCTGAGTGCTCCGCCCTGCCAGGAGCTTGTCAAGCTCACGTCATCTGGACAGTTTGAGCTTTAGGTTAATTTGCCTGGGATTAGGCAGGAGGGTGGAGAAAAGGGATGACCTGGAGAAAGGTCAAGGGAAAATGAGACCTGTCAACTATCCCTTTCTTCCCTTAGCGCCACAGGTCATTTACTATGTCCCTGATCTGCTTGGCCTTGTGGCAACAGGCAGGTGGGTCTAAGGGATTAGCTACCTGAAGAGAAGGTGGCTTCTGTATTTGTACTATACACGATCTATAACATCTGTGGGGCCTTTGCAAAAAGATGTGCTTAAAACAAAACAAAACAAATCTTCAAAAGAGGTCTAAGTACTTGGGATTGGAGTCAGGTTTTGAGTTACATCCTGAGAACTCAATTCTAAGTACAATAAGGGATCCAGGTATCAATCAGACAATCCTTATTGATTTGTATATGCTCAGCCTTATGTGAAACACTAGGAAGCTGAAGAGAAGTGTAAAGATCTGCTTACAGTAAAGGGATAGGTGGGGAAGCATAATTCTGTTAGTCACTAGGTTTGATGATTTACCCGTATGGTCAATATAAGTATCATTGTCCCATTTCTACAGGTGAGAATCCTAAGGCTCAAAAAGGCTAAAACCTTTTAGACACAGTGACTAAGTGATGGTGGTAAGATCTGAGCCAAGATCTGTGTCACTCTAAAAATGCCTTCCCCCTTCACTACACCATAGGACTTTTAAGACTTAGAATCTGTTTGGGGAGAAGGCACATGTCTTGCTAACCATCTGGAATGGGTTCAGACTGAATCAGGGAGGCCAATGAGACTTGAATTGAGCTGGATTTAGATGTAAACAGAGAAGAGGAAATGATGTTAGAGAAAAAAGGACCTGACCAAAGCATGAAAGAAAGGAAGTAGTAGCTGGGGACAAGTGAATAAATAACCTTAGCTGCTTTAATTAAATGAAGCATTTGGGAAAATAAAGCTTAATGCCAAATAATATGTGTGTATTCATGTGAGTTTGTGCATGCAGCTGTATGTACGTGTGCTAACAGAAGCCAGAGATTGACCAGGTGTCCTCAGTCCTTCTCCATCTGAGTTTTTGAGTGTTTCACTGTACTGGGAGCTCATTGATTTGGTTAGGCTGACTGACAGTGAGCTCCAGGATCTGCCTGTCTCTCCACTCTAGACCCAGAGCTGGGGTTGTAAATGTGCACCACCATGTACAGTTTTTTTTTTCTTTTTATGAGGGTGTTGGGATTCAAACTTAGGTCCTTATTCTTGTGCAGTAAGCACTTGATTGACATCCATCTCCACAGCTCCATGAAGCATTTTCCTCTATTGCTGGCTATGGAAAGTCATGAAAAGACTATCTAGAAAAATAATAGTATACCGTAAGTTAAAAAGCCTAGGCATCTTGGCTGCTGAGAGTTTCTGCTAAACCCCTTTCTACACCAGAATCTCTCTCCGGGATGTTATTTTGTCTTGTGTCAGGTCACCCTGAGTGTCTTTGAGCTGGCATCTGCTGCAGGAGTGAGCTGTGACATCGACCCAGCCCTAGTAGCTGCCATTGCCAATCTGAAAGCTGGTAAGATGGAAGAATGGGCAAGGAAGGGCTTGTGCCCCATTTTGGGGCAGGGAGAATGTCAAAATTAAAGAATTATTTATTTGGGGTTGTGAATTCAGAGGAAATAAGCTTGGAGGCAAGACAAAATGTAGTCCCTAACCTCCAGAAGACACTCACAGAGGTGATTTAGGTTTTGTCGATCAAGCAGAAGAAGGTTGTTCTGAGTGAGAATCTCTTGCTTAGCAAGTGCTCAGAGAACCTATGGTGTGGTTGGGGAATCAATGGGAGAGCAATCCTAGATAGCAGATGGTTTCACACTAAGTTCTGTGGGATGGCGTCTGAGTTCCCCACAGATCCTGTGTGCTTTCCAGTCTGTCTCCAGGACCACTCTTACATGTTCCTGTTTAGACAGAAGCGTCACCCCAGCCCCTGGCATCCATATATCTAAAGAGTCTGGAGTGTTCGGGTGGAGGCTCTACCCCAAGCCGACTCTCCTCCAGAATTGCCTCAGTCCCGACTTCACCCCAGAAAGCCAGCCAAATGATGGCCCCTCCCCAGAGATGATTAAGACCACTTCCACAGGGTACTTAAACTGCCCCCCAGAGAGCAAACAGGTGGTTTTCTGGTCTTCTTTGCTGTCTCCTTTCTGGGGTATGGAAAGCAGTCTAGGAGTGTGGTATTCTTTAAACCTTGGCCTTTTCTAATTCATTTTGACTTGGTCAGATTTGAATCATTGTGTTGTCGGAGAGTGCAATTGGGGTGCGGATACTTTTCGGTTCCATTGCACATTTCTCTGATTGGCTCATTTGTTGTTATATGAGTCTCAAAGAGAACTGACCCAGGAATTGGTATTAAGTTCTTCAGATATGCCAGATTTACCCATTTTCTTCTCTCTTGGTTAGTGAGGATTTTTTTCTTTCCTTCTTGCCTCTCCATCTCTTAAGCCAACAGGTGTCCTAGAATGCATGCCATCAGAGCTCCTGAGCCACAGGCAGGGGTGGGACTCTAGGACTTGGGCCTCACTTTAACTGGGTATTAATCCTGTTTCCTCAGTCATTTCTAACTTGCCTACAATACATGCTAAGGCATGTCAGAAATATTTTCTCATGTGATTATGATTCTGTGAAGTAGGACCCTTGCAGGAGATAATTTCAGTTTGCTGACCTTAGTTTTCCTCATGTCCTTTTCTTCCCCCCAGATAACTCATCTCCTGAAGAAGAGTATAAGGTGGCATGCCTACTCTTAATCTTTCTTGCTGTTTCTCTCCCACTCCTTGCCACTGACCCTTCTTCCTTCTACAGTATTGAGAAGGATGGTAAGTAAGATGTAAGTTTGAAGGACCAGTGCTATCCAGGTCTCTACTGGGGAAGGAGGTAGAACAAAGATAACTCACCAACATACAGACTGCTTTGTGGGGGAAGGGGTTGAGACAGGGTGGCCTAGAACTCACAGAGATCCACCTGCCTCTGCTTCCCGAGTGCTAGGATTAAAGCATGTGCTAACATGCCTGGCAACATAAGACTTCTTTAAAGGTGTAAATTTCTGTTTCAAAAAGCAATTTAGAATGATGTGTGCATAAAATTCAACCCCAGTAAAATACCATAGGAACATACTTCTTCTAGTCCCCAAACATCTAATTATTTTGCTGTCAGTTAGGTTGGTCCAATTTGAAGAGAGAGAGCGAGAGATTGATTTTCAGTTAGGGCCTGCCCGGGCTGCTCACTTTGTTGTTCTCTTTGTGTTCCCTCCCCCATGCTAACCTAGGCTACAACAACAACATCCACTGTTTGACCAAAGCCATCATACAGGTGTCTGCTGCCCTCTTCACTCTGCACAACAAGAACATTGAAACGCACCTCAAGGAGTTTCTGGTGGTGAGTGGGTCCAGGCCCTGAAGAGTGAAGTGGCTTGACTTTAGCCCCTAGACGGTTGCTACCGGGAGGCTGGAGTCTAACCTCCCACACCATCCATACAGGAAGAGTGGAGGCTACTTTGTGAAAGGCGGGAACTTTTCTAGCTTTCCTGACAGCTGGGACTTCAGCTTCTGTCCAGTACCTGGGGAGACTGTTGGGCAACGAGAAAATCTGAGTTCTGGCACTGTGAAGTTCTGTCACCTCTGACAAACTTTCGAGGCCTCAGTTTTCTCATTTATAAACTAAAGAGATGAAACTCATCACATTGATGCACACCTGAATATCCTAAGGAGCTGGTTAAATTAGACTCTACCCCAGATCTCATGAATTAGAATACAGGGTGAGGGCCAGCCTTGTGTTTCTGATTTGGTCTCCAGGAGATCAGAGATACATTAAAGTCACAGCGATGCTGAGTTTCCTGCTCTGTGAGGGCCTTTCCCACTCTGTATTGTCACTCACCAGTTCTCAAGCTTGGCTTGAAATTATGAAGCAGTTTTTTTTAAAAGATTTATTTATTTGGTTATTATGCAGGCCAGAATAGGGCACCAGATCTCACTACAGATGGTTGTGAACTGCCATGTGGTTGCTGGGAGTTGAACTTAGAGCCTCTGAGCCATCCTCCAGCCCTCATGAAGCAGTCGTGAGTTTGGTCTCAGGATCTTACTTTGGGTTGGGTTTCCATGGACTGGGGTTTATAACCAGGCAGTGTAGCTGAGGTCTATTTTGTTTGAAAATTTGTTGAAAATATTTTTAACCAAAGTTTGACTCCCTATAAATATCACCATTGATCTTAGTTTTGCCTCTGGGAAAATGTAAATAAATAATCTCCTTCCATAGTTGAAAGAGGCCCTAGAGCTTCCCACTCTGGATCCCCATGGATCCTGGTCATACACTCTGACTCATGGTCAATTACCTTCACCCTGCCTGAGCATTCTCAGCAATGGGAAACGCCTTCCTTTTTGAAGCATGGTGCTGAGTTAAGAATTAGGCCTTAGTTTTCTCCTCCCAGAAGGAAACAGCAGATCATATTATTATTGTTTTTAGGAATTATACCCTTATTCTGAGAAGTATGCACCAGGGTCTCTGTTTAAGCAGGGACAACCAACTAGACAGAATGGGCTCTAACTGCCTTAAAAATAGAGGATTCCTATTAGATCTCTGAGAAAAGGGATTCCTAACCCTACTTTTTTTTTCTTCCCCTTTGCCCCGTTTGTTCGGAAGTTGACGTAGCCTGGGCCTGGGCTGTGACTTATACTTCTGCCTAACCCCTTGAACGGCCAGGCCAGATGGGAGGTGATAGAAAAGAATATTAAGAGCCCTGTGCTTGAGGTCCGTCCTGGCTCTGGCGTACAGAGTCGGTGTGAACAGGCTGATGATGGAGGATCTAGAGCCTGCCAAAGAAAAGATTAATCTCTTGGTGCGCAGCATCGCCAGCCTTTGTTCTGGGTTCTCCCTGCCCCTTGTGCCCTCTTTCCTGGCATTTGAAGAGCTGCTTCTGTCTGCACTGGCAGACCAAGCACTGGGATTCATTTTAGTTTGCAGGCAGCGTGTGTCTCTCAAACCTAGGGACCTGACACTTTTCCCACCATGAGCTTTCAGGAACAGCCTAGCACTTCTCCTGCTCCTCCTTGATCTTTTCTTAAGTTTCTGTAGCCTGAGGCTGTTTTATTCTGACCTCCATAAAAATCTGTTTCTTTACAAATGCTTCCTCTGCAGGTGGCTTCTGTCAGCCTCTTGCAGCTTGGCCAGGAGACTGACAAGCTCAAAACCAGAAACCGTGAATCCATTTCTCTACTCATGCGATTGGTATGTATCTTGTTTAAGTTGGTCTAGGAATGGAGAGGATGGGCCAGCAGGAGACTCCTTTTTAAGGTCTTTGGGTCCCTGCCATGTCATCAACCAAAAATATTAACTAAGAATTTGAGTCTGCCTGGATCCTCTGGATTTGTCCTCATATTTTGGTGAACATTCTAGGCTTGTCTTGTGATCCCAGAGCAAAACATTCAAGGGCTTCTAGGCAAAATGGGACATCTGGCCCATGGCTCGCAGGTCCCTTGTCTTGCAGTGCTCCTGAGTCTGACCTGGAGAAGGGCAGCAGTGCCCTTTTGGGTGGCTCTTCAGTGTGCTTTTGGTTTTCTGTGACAGCTTCCTATCATTTTCCTGTCGTCAGGGTGCTATGAAGAGAATACTGGATACTACAGAGGGGACTTAAAGAGGTTTGGTTATGGGGCTCCAAGGAAGGAAGTAATTTTGGTTATAAGGCAGGAGCTTGGTTCGTGCTATCTCTTCTCCCTGCTTCTCAAGCCCAGTCCTTGTATCTAATCTGGCAGAAAGTTCCAGAACCTCTGACTCACTTGACTCTTTAAAGTACTTTCCTTGGGACCTTGCTCGCCTCTCAGCACATTTGCTCCCTTTTCTCACCGGATAGTCTGATTCTCCAGGTTGGGCAGGTAGGGCTACTGGGTCTGTCTGAGGCCTTCCCCTAAGCCCCTTCTTACCACTCTAACCTTCCCATTACCCCTCCTCTGGCCTTAGCTGGAGAGGATGTACCCCAACTCATAGCATGCATGCAAGGTATGTATGGTACTAGAGTTCTCCTGTTCACCTGCAGAACTCCTTCCCCAAGATCTGGGTTGGACAGTGAATGTACCTCTGCTACCCAAGGATGTGCAGGTTGGGAAGTCTGTGTGTGTGCACAGAACTCCTCAAATGGGGTAAGAAGAGAAGGGGGAACTGGACTAAAATCTGAGTTTCTCCTTCATTTTATTAAGACACAGGACTCTGAGGAGTCTGTGAATTAAAAAAAAATTACGTGTGTGTGTGTGTGTGTGTGTGTGTATACACACACATGGTGCATGTGTGGTCAGAGGACAATTTGCAGGAGTTGGTTCTCTCCTTCTACCATGTGTGTCCTGGGGATCAAACTCAGGTCTCCAGGCTTTGCAATAAGTGCCTTTACCTGCTGAGATAGTTGTCCGACCTAAGTCTATGCATTCTTAATTCAAGCCTAGACTTCAATGAAAGCACAAAGGTGAATTTTGAAAGTATGACATAATAGGCTTATTTATTTATTTAGAGAGAGAGAGGTTCTTGTGTCCCAGTCTGGCCTCGAACTCCATACCTAACTGAAGATGATCTTGACCCTCTGGTTCTTCTGCCTCTACCTCTGGAGTGCTATTATTGCAGGCATATATCACCATACCCAATTTATTTCTTAATTTTTTAGTTATGTGGGCTTAGAGATGCAGGGACCCACCTTTCAGGCTCTTTCTCTAGAGATGTAGGCCCTGAACTGTATCTGTGTCTGTTTCTCCAGCCAGAAAAAGCCTACCCATCTTTCATAATGATGGGGAGAGAGTGGGCTTGAGGTGTCTACATGCATGTTGGCTGTGTGAGGGTTCCAGGGAGAAGAATGTTGATGAGGGCAGTGGAAGGCAGATGCTGGAAAGGCAATAGGCAAGCACAGCATTGAGAGCTAGCTAGCTTTCTTTTTTTTTCTTTTTGATTATTGAAAGTTAAAATTTATTAAGTCACCATGTGCCAAATACTCAGGTTCAAAGTAATTTCAAAATATTTACAGGCATGTGATTAACTTAAAAATGAGAAAACTGGATGGGGAACTGCTCAAAACTGACTGATGGAAATGAATCTTAAAAATCAATATCATCACCTATTACAAACTGTTTCCCTCAGTACACGACATTCAATTGGTTCAAAATTATCTAGGTCTTTAAAGAGGAAAATTTATAGTAAAAGCACTTGGTATTCAGTAGTGCTCATAACCGTAAATTTGTTCATAAATTGAAACATTAACTGAATCCATTGTTTTCTACAAAATAAGTTAATTTTAAGCAAAATAACCTCAGTGACAAATGCATTTCATTATTTATTTAGATGTTGGAGCTCTTGCACTAAGTTTTTACAAGCTGGTGAACACTGGCAAATTATTTCTCCCACAGAACTATAACCACACGTTCCCAGACAGTATAAATATATGGTTGAACTAACATTAATACACATCACCACTTTATCGATTACATAATAAAACAAATGATCAAGTATCCAATTATTAAGTTACACAGCTGAAAAGGCATATAAAATATGTCTGCTCAGTTCATTAGCAGATCCCACGTCTTCTTTTTTTGCAAGAGAGGTTGGGAAGAGAATGGGAAAACCATAATTGAGCAAGTTGGAAAACAACTTCGATAGGTATGGAAAAAAAATCAGAAATTTTGATTAAGAATTGGTTAGCTACAACAATGTATCTATACCTTTTAAAAATATTTACTAAATTAAAGATCATATTCTACATGTTCTGCACAAGACAAAGGCAACATTTTACTAAAAATATTAATAGCCTCCTCCCATTCTTCATCAGGCCCTCCCCGTAAGTTGTACCTTTGAGTGCAAACATTGTATTAACTAAGGCTTTTTGTCTGGAGACATTATTGGAGATATGTGCTTCTGTAACAAAGTTGATTTTCAAATGGAGGTTTCCCATAACATCACAAAGAAAGACATAAAGACAGCACAAGACTTGCTAAAAAAAATTATCAATGGCTAAGCAAACCCGATGTATACTGGTATGAGTGTGGGAGATGTAAACATAGAGCGAGCAGGCAGGTGACGAGAAGCCCTGCGGTGTTTCAGATGACAGAAGGGATAAACCATGGAAGGTCTAGAGTGTCTTAGTTCCTGGAATCTTGGTTCTGTACGATGCTAAAAATATACAGGTATTGTGATGGGTATTTTGGCACCTAATCTTTCTAAATTCCTTATATACTAATAATACTCTGGCACAGGGTACATATAAGGACATAACTCAATACTGTATTTTAGGAAAGGTCAATTGGTAATAATAAGCACATTTTAAATGCTGACCAGCAAAGGTCTTTTGCTAAGTGTCCAAACAGGGATGCAATTCTGTCAAGCTTGTGGCCTGGTAAGACTGGTTTTCAATTCCCATGGAAGCTTCAGCAGACTTATTCAATAAGCCAACATGTTGGCTAATTATGTATGACAAATCAGGTCCCATCTGAAGTTCCACTTCCAAGGCAATGGCATCAGGCACCCCAGTTTTATTGGATACAACAGTTGTTTCTATGATCAGTGGAATCCTTGAAGTGCAGCCGCATCTTAGGACGGTACTTCTCCAGATACAGAAGTTGCTTGCTGTTAAAAGCTCATTGTCTTATGAACTGTACTGCATCTTCATATTTCATTCCACCTTCAGTTAATGCAACAAGCACTGGAGCTCTGCCAACGCCTGCAGCACAGTGGACAGCAATACAGCAGCCAGGTTCTTCACAAAACTTAATCTTTACAAGACTTAACCAGTCATCAACAATCTGGTTGCATGGTGGGGCACCATCATCACAAGGCCAGTCAAGAACACGAGTGCCTTCTATCTCCACAAAAGCAGTGTTGTAAGTTGCTCCACACACTCTCACTAGTGTGGTAACTCCACACTTAAGTTCCTCTATACATTTGTTTAAGGTCGCATTGGTTGGATTGTGTGTAATAAGGAATCTCATCTTCTTGTACGTGACTTCTACAGGAGCAGGGCGGTTCATTCGAGCCATGTTAGTTTAGTTTTAAAAAAAACACCCAATAGGGTTATGAAGGAATTAAAAAATTGAATACAGAAATGATGCAAAAAAATCAAAAATGAACAAAAAGAAAACCTGAAGTCTACTTCAATATTCAATATACTCCACTTGAAATTCTCAGTGCTTTGAGTATGAAATGGGAGAACTGGGTAATGAAATGAACCTCCTAACAAGCAGCAGCGATTCTTCAATCCAGCAATACTGAGGAATACAAAGGAAGTGCACTGAGGTTTATCCCATCCAGGTCTGAGCTCTTGTAAAATGCTCTGCAGATTCAATTCAACACTTCCGTGTCCAGGTATCCACTCTTATGGGGGCTTCTTGGTGGAGTAGTAATGAATTTCTACAGTTCACTTGTCTGCATAGAGGTCGTGCTGTGCCTGGCAGTAATCTCCATTGCCCTTCAGAAACTCCATAAATGTGTGACCGAGAACACCACAGAACCGAGGAATATGTCTACTCATTGAAGATTGTGGCCTAATCATACAACCGGTCCCGAGGCGGCGCAGGGGGCAGCGGCAGGGCAGGCTGTGGTGGGCCCGTCGCGGGGTGGGGGTGGGGGGCGGCGGCGGTGGCAGCGATGCAGGCGGCTGGGGGCACCAGACACCGTGCAGGGAGCTGCCGGAGGGGCATTGCCGAGCCGGCGCCCAGAGCCAATGCGCTAGCTTTCTTTCTCTCTTCTCTCTCTCACGTCCGTCCATCCGTCCGTCCGTCCGTCCGTCCCTCCCTCCCTTTTTTCCTCCCTCCCTCCCTTCCTTTTTACTTCCCTTCCTCTGTTCCTTTCTTCCTTTCTTTCTGTCTCACTCTTTATGCAAACACGGCATTTGGAGCTCACTCTTTCTTTCCTCCCCACCCCTCTCTTTTGAGAGTTTTGAGTTTTACTGTGTTACTCAGTCTGACTTCCAAATCAAAATGCCTCTGCCTCAACCTCTGAGTGCCAGGATTGCAAATGTATATCTTCATGCCCAGCAACAGCATGATTCTTTACCTATAACAGTGGGTAGTGATCCTCATGCTAGTGTGTTAAGAGTCAGGAGATATTTGAGGAAGTGTATTGTAGACATTAAATGCTCAATAAATGGAGCTCCCTGTGCTGCTAATTTTAGTTTCTGGATGACTTAAGCATGCCTCTGTTTCTTTTGAGAAGTGGGAGATGATTGTGTTGTGAATTGCCTTTTAGCCCCCCTTCCTCTACTGTGATCCCCACCTCCATGCCTGCCCCAAAAGATGGGAGGTTCTTGCCCCTGGTAGCATCCAAGGAAGAATAGCAGGAGCAGAGCCAGGACCAGGCACATTTTGCTGAGGTGAAGATTGGAGGGACTAGCTGGTGCAAAGCAATTTAAATGCAAATGTTTCCACAGAGAAAGTGGAGATGACTGGAGAGAAGGCTTTGTGTTGTGAGTTAAAAGGCGACCTGTGTAATCCCACAATCTGGTCAGCACTTCTTTCCCTGGGGTCTTCCTGTTCTCACTGTTCAACCTGAACACTGTCCACCCCAGAGGTGACCGCCTGTTCCTGACATGGGTTTCCATCCATCAAAGAGAATCAAGAACTGATGTCAGTCCCATTGGATCCTGGTCATTATCTGAAACTTAAAAGTTGATGGTGGGGAAACTGTGGAAGAGCAGAATGAAATTCAAGCTATATGGGCCTGATTTGGAACTACAACTCGCGTCTCTGGGCCTTCATTTTAGGGTTGTTTCCAGTGCCACGGACACTGTTATTCTCTTGGTGGAGAATAGGGAGTTGTGGGCCAGTGGCTCCTCCTTGAAGCTATCACCCGTTTCTGTGTGTGTGCTTCCATCTGCTAGTTGAGGGTTGGGAATCTCACTAAGCAAAGAACTCTGTTACTCTTGGTACTTACGAGTTATTTATTTATTTTAGTTTCCTTCCTTTTTTTTGAGACAAGGTTTTGCTATGTAGCCCTGGTTATCCTGATACTCAGTATCAGGCTGGCCTCAATCTCATGGTGCTCCTGCCTCAGTCTCAAGTGTTGGGACTGCAGGCATGAGTCACCACATCTGACTGGGGCTGTGGTTTTGACAGCAGATTTTCTTTTCTCCAGGCTGTGTTGCTGCTCTTTTGAGACTGGTGTGTGTACTGTGTGCATGTGTTTGAGCATAGACAAATCTTACAAATGTGAAACTTGAAGGGACTTTGGAGAGAGATGGAAACGTGAGGACAGACGTGGTAGATTCTCTTTCCTTAATGGATTTGCAGAACTTGAAATACCAAACATACTGGGGTAGGCCCACTGTGTGGATTGTCAGAGGATGTGGGAATCCTCTCTGGATCATGGGTTTAGGCTCATGATTTCTTGAGTGAAGAAGATCTAAGGAAATACACCCTGCTCCCACCCAGAAGGAAACCCCTCAACCTTGGGTTGTGCTGCAGTTTTGAACAGATGGCCTCTCTGCCACTCTCAGCCCCTTCCTTCCACCCTTGGTCTCATCCAGGCTTCCAGTCTTATCTTCTATTTAGCTATGAGGACTGCTGGGATTGCCACAGCATGAAAGCTTCTAATTAAACTAATTAATCATGCCTGGTCCTTTATGTAGCATCCTAACTGCTTCCTGGGTGCTGTGCCGGGAGAGACAAGAGGTTGTGTGGTTTTAGGACCCTCTTCCTTGGTCTTCTTGATGATTCCTTTCCTGACTGTAAAGCTTTGAGACAGACGGGCACTGCTGCTCGTCTTCACCCGTGCCTGTGCTGCCCGTGTGTGATTCAGTGCCCGGAGAAGAGAGAATGGACTGTCTTGACTCTGGGAAAACAGTCTGTTTGCTGTTCTTTTCCCTTGCTGTTTCTGTACCCTTCACATTAACCCTGATGGAGGGGATGGATCATTGAAATAGAGCTCAGGACACATTGCCTTTGGGAGCCAAATTAAGGGAAGGAGTAGAGGAAAGAGTGAGTCAGAACCTGCTCACTTTGAACTCTCGGAGCTGCAAAGGGCCTGGGACCTGAATGCTGAAAAACAGTGTCACAGGTGCCTTCTGGGATTTCTTACCTCTTGACCATCTCTTTCAGGTCGTGGAGGAGTCACCCTTCTTGACTCTGGACATGCTGGAGTCCTGTTTCCCTTATGTCCTGCTACGCAATGCCTATCGGGAGGTTTCCCGGGCCTTCTACCTGAACCGTCTACCAGCCAGTACCCACTGACGGGCTTCTGGAGCCAGGAGCCACATCACGTGAAAGCTGCAGCTGTTCCTTCAAAAGGGGAGAAGAGCGGGAGGGTGCCCAGGGAGAGACAGGGTCTCTCCTACTGCTAGTGTCTGGAATGTGGAGGAGTATCTAGGACTGAGGAATCCCAGAGAAGTGGGACAGGCTGGGGCCATCGAGGACAGTTTATGGATAAAGGGGTGGGGAGCCACATGTGTGAGTTTTTAACAATGAAAAAAGCCAGAGACCTAAAACCACATTGTCTATCTTCTGGTGACTCCAGCTTGAGCTCTGACAGGCGTGGTTCTCTCCCACCTTCATCACTATTCTAGGATAATGCTGGCGGGCAGAGATGATCAATCATCATATTAAACCATAATGAGCTTCTAATCCTCCCTCTGGAGCTGCTTGTCTCCTGCACATTCATTAGGACGATTATCTCCTCTCTTCCCTTTCCAAATGTGTTCAGCAAGTGTCCAGTCTGCTCCTACTGCTGCAGAGCAGCACAGGGACCTGCTTCTCCTCCCAGGGTTCTTCCTCCACCACCTCTGCTTGACTGCCTCCCCTCTGGGGTGAGATTGAGGGCCCGGCTTTCTCTCCTACCTACTGTCACCTCACCTGCTTTTCCCTGTGTGTCTCCACAACCCAGATCAATCTTAGGTCACCTGACAGACTCCTGTGGGTTTTCCCTCCTAAACCTTTTGGGGTTACTCTACCTCCTAACGGATGGGACTAACTTAACCGTAAATCCCCTTGTCAGCCTGAGCAGAACTGTTGCTTCAAGCACGCACTTCTCTGTAGATCTGAAATTTCACAGACCTCATTAGGTTGGAGAGCCCAAGAGTAGGGTACTTGAGGGAGTACAGTTGTTGCAATTTAGCCCTTTTCTGCACCAATTAGAATTTCCAGTGTCACCGAGCCTGGGGCATTTAAGATGGCACCTAACTAGATTTAGTAACTGCAAGGCAGAAAGCAGTAGCCCCATCCTTCACTCACACACTCAGTGTCAGGGAGGGCTGGAGTGACAGATCATATATGTACAGGTCCAGAGTAGTTGGAATGGGAAAATAGCCAGTTAATTAATTAGGGTCCTCTCCATACTTACACTATGAAAAGGAAACAGTTGTTGGCTTTCAGCAAAACCATCCTGCTATCATTAAACCAATTTGTCAGCAATTTTGGGATTCTGTATGAATGTTTGATTTTTTTATTTCTTCAGACCTGGAGTTAGTCAATACTCCTTCATTTGACACCCATAATCAACAAATATTTTTGTTAGTAACAACTGTCTGCTCTTTCGGATAGATGCTACAGAGACTCTTGCTTCAGGCCTTAGCTAATGGTCCTTGTTATGAAAGACATGTACAAGGAGAGATTCGTGTCAGACCAGCTGCAAGAACAGCTGCTAAGGAGGAGAAAAGCTCAGGGGGATCTGATCAGTGACATCTCCTTTGTTTGGAAACAGGGTCTTGCTATATAGTTCAGGCTAGCCTCCAATTCATGATCCTCTTGCATTAGCCACCTAAATGCTGGGATTCCAGGCATACACCATTATACTCTGCTGACCCTACACGCCCGTATCTTCACTTGGTTCTTCTGCTTGAGGGGGTATACAGACCCCTCCTCCATCTGTATGGAGACTCATTTACACAGAACCTCCCAGAGGATGGCTAGAGAGGTAAGCAATGGAGGTAGAGAAAATGTCCCTTTGTTAATTAAAAAAAATCAAGATACTTGATCTACATGTACTTGTAAGCAATAATACAGAAAGGTCCTGTCTATCCTTACACAGTCCCTATGGTGAATTTTGAAATGAAATTTATGCCCTGGCAATGCAGAAGCATGCTTGGGCAGCCCGTATATGGTGGCTCTGTTGAACTTGTCCATATTGGGTTTCATGGTCTAAATTGATGAGGACGACTGGCCAGGTCTCTTTCGAGGGTACCAGATCTCATTACAGATAGATGTGAGCCACCATGTGGTTGTTGGTAATTGAACTCAGGACCTCTGGAAGAAGAGGCAGCTCTCTTAACTGCTCTAGTTCATGGTCATAGCAGGATATGGGGCATTGTTATAATTTCCTGAACTCATTCAGGTTCTCCAGTTTTACCTGTACTGAATCTTTGTGTGTGTCTGTGCAGCCCTGTCATGTGCAGGGTTGTATATCCATAACACAGGCACAACACAGAGTAGCTAATTCTATGACCATGTAGATTTTATAAGCACCCACTTTTCCCTCTTGTAACCCACCCACATTCCCACACCAACAGATTTGTTTTCCACTCCTAAAATTTTGCAATTTGACATAATCTCTTCACTGAAACCTCCACTTTTTCAAATCATTTTCTGTACTTGCAACAGTTTTGGAAGCTAGCCAGGAAGGCTTCCATATTGCAGGTCAGTAAACACAATCAGCAACAATAAATGACTTGATGAATCAGGTCATGTGTTAGACAAACTGAAACCCAAGTCTAATGTTTAGTCTTGGACTTTCTGCCTGCCTGCCTGTCTCTATAGAATCCAAAAAACCTGTAGAAGGACAGAGAGGAGAGGTGAGGATGCAACTCCCTTTACCCGCAGGAGTGAAAGGTGAATGACCTGAAGTGAAGGATTGCATGGAAAAACAGGACACTTAGTGTTCCAGGTATTTGCCTCCTCAATGAGGAGGGTCTCTGACTACTTAGAGCCCAGGATACAACCAACTATGGACTGTTTTTGCTCTGAGACCCCTGAGTTTGTTTAACTTAGGCCCCAAAAGAATTGAGAGTGACCATTAGGAGGGACACTGACCCCAATTGCTCTGACTTGGCAGGGAGAGTCAGTTCTAGCCTCAGTATTTTCATTAATGCAGTGTTTTCATTAAGTCTCCATTAACTTCTTTGCGGTAGTGAGATGGAATTATTCCTCCCACTAGGCCTGGAGGGGATGCTCGCTTTGGTTTGGGCAGCAGAGACATTGCCTCTTCTGCTCTGGTTTTCTATCCAGGAGACAGAAAAGGTGCAGTCTGAGGTCTGGCCAAGGAAAATGAGGGTTCCCTCTGCCACCTTATAAGAAGGAAACAAATGTGGCCTGACCCAAGTGCCCGGATCAGTTCATTCTTCCCTCATGAAGTTTGACTTTGAGAAGAGGTTGGCACATGGCTGAAATGTGCTCACACGTTGTTGGGGGAAGAATGTTCTCCCAGCCTTCCTCCACACAAGGCCTCTTGCTTCTCCCAAGTATCTGTCATCAAAGGAGGTGAAGATGAGTCCCCCTCAGCCCCCACACCTCAGTGAGTTGTCAGGTATTCTCCCTCCCACCTGAACAGAAACCTGGAGCTGCAGGCCAGGTTGCAGACTGGGGAAGTCAGAAGTTAACTTGAGCTGAGTTTGCAGCATGGTAGAGACGGAAGAGCAGGCTTTTCTCTTGTCACTTTGGAAAGAGAGGATTGTGGGGCTGTCCCTTTAAATAGCATTCTCGTAGGAGGCAGATCACATCTATCCGTCACCTGCTGCCAAAGCATCACTTTTAGTCTTTATCAAACTCTGAGCTTGTTGGAAGGGACTATGAGGCAAGGTGTGCGAGGAGGCAGACTTTCCAAGGGGCAAGAGCAAAGCAGTTCTGCAGAAGCTGAATGGAAGGGCAATGAGGCTGGGCAGAAAGAGCCTAGGAAAGGTATGGCCAGGGAGGTGAGGTGGAAAAGACAGGAGAGAATTACTGTTTTTTGACTCTGCAAATGAGGCAAGTATACCATATTATTCCTGTCTCTTTAGGAGTTTATAAAGCTGAAATGTGATTGCCCTACAGATGGAGTAATGAAGGTGAGGCTGAACACCAGAACCCTGACTAAAGAGAGTGAAAGCCAAAGAGTGGGAAAAGGCCCTAGAAGGCTGGGAGACTGGGCTCTGATTTTGAGGCTAACTTTTGTGGAACTGCATTATTTTCTCTGGAGATACTTTTCATGAAAAGCAAAGTAGCCTTTTTTTTTTTTTTTTTTTTTTTTTTTTTTTTTTTTTTTTTTTTTTTTTTTTTTTTTTTTTTTTTTTTTTTTTTTTTTTTTTTTTTTTTTTTTTTTTTTTTTTTTTTTTTGGTTTTTTGAGACAGGGTTTCTCTGTAGCTTTGGAACCTGTCCTGAAACTAGCTCTTGTAGACCAGGCTAGCCTCGAACTCACAGAGATCCATCTGCCTCTGCCTCCCGAGTGCTGGGATTAAAGGCATGTGCCACCATCGCCCAGCGATTCTCTATTTCTATCATGTAGGTACTGGAATACAACTCTGACTGCTCCTCTGGAGAAGAGGGAACAGTGATTTGTGTTGAAGACTGAAAGAGAGTGAGGTCCTGAGATTCTTGTCACCCTTGGCTCTATCTCCAACTCTGCTCTAGCTTTCTGCCTTTGCACTTCCTGGTGCCTATTTCTCTGGTGCATTCCTCTGAAGGAAGAAGCCCCGACCTGAGTAGACAATTCCTTCACAATGGGAACCTAGCACTCCCCTCTGTTCCCTTCTCCTCCTTCCCCTGGGAAAAGAAGATCCTCCACTCCATAGCTTAGAATGTATGTCTTCTCCCAATTGCCTCTCCTTCCAAACTCAAACTCACATTCTGGAACCCTGGATTAGTGACCTGTTAGAAAACAAAACAAAACAAAAAAACAAAACAAAAAACCAAAACACCTGTTAGTGGCAGTCAGTGAACCTGTTTCTACTTGTTGATTGCATGGGAGTTTCTCCAGTACCAAAGCAGGTGTTCATTTCGGGGGAACAAAGAAATAGAACTGGTACTGGTAAGAGTACCAGTTCTGGATGGAAGAGGTTTTGCCCTGCCGCACACAGGTCTTGAGTTCAAATCCCATTCTCTTGTTTCACAAAATGTTCATTCAGCGGAGAGGCTGTTCTGCACTGGGCCTTCAGCCCTTAAGTTTCTCCTGAAGGCAGAATAAAATGAGTGGAGCTGGAACCACTGCAGGCCCAGTGAAGTGAGCTATCAGGCTTGATTTCCTGGTTGCGTGAGGTTACTGGGTATTTAAGGAAGGCATGGGGGCTGCTTTCTCTGCAGAGCTTTAAACGAGGGAGAAATTCCCTCCAGGCGGGTGGCTGGAGGAACAGTGAGACGGCGATAGAGGCAGGTCGGGAAGACCCCGCTGTGGGAGCTGAGACCAGCTGTAGGAGGCCAGCCTCGCTCAGAGCCACCAGAACTTTTCCTTTCAGAAACGGGAGCCTAGGCGGGGGTTGGCCTAGCTAGGTTCTGATGCTTGTGACTTCACTCCACCCACGTCCGGGTGCCCCAGGGAGAGATAAGGGCCACAGGGGACACGCGGGCAGCTATGCATGCGTGGAAGCTTAAGACCACATATGTACATTCACAGAAACTCCAAATACACCCGGGAGAAATCACCCCACCATCCAGACCAAGTCCTGCGGGCCTCCCGTGCGCGCTATCGACACTCACCCCCCCTCCCCGCCCCCTGCTCAGGGCACACGCAGCAGCCACTCGTGCCCGGCGCCAGTGCGCGCGCTCGCCCTTGGGCGCTCCTGAATGTGTGCGCCCCCGGCTCCCCTGCGCTTCTAGGCAAGGGGGAGGAGTGGCTGCGCCGCGCGCTAGACCGGCGGGCGGGCAGACCAAGAAACAGGGAGGGGAGCGGAGGAAGGGTCCTGGCTGGTGGAGGAGGAGTGGGGCGAGGAGGTGGCTGTGGTTGTGTGCGGCGGCGGCGGAGATAGCGGCAGCGGCCGCGGCTGTGGTGGCGGCGGCCCCGGCGGGCGCGGAGAGCTGGAAGAGGGAGCTCAGAGCTCGGCCGGGCAGCACAAGAGGAGCAGCCGCAGGCACTGCAGCTTTACTAGCTTGGGCTGAGCCCAGAGACACCGGCCTGGCTGGTCCACGCCAGCCGCAGGTAGGAAGGGTCTAGGATGAGGGGAGAGGGTCCCTCGACAAGGGGCCAAGGGGCTAAAGCCTGAGCAGAGGAGCTGTCTCCTCCTTCTGTTCCCTAGACAGTGGCTAAGCATGGAGCTGTCCCCTCGCAGTCCTCCAGAGATGCTGGAGTCGGATTGTCCATCACCCTTGGAGCTGAAGTCAGCCCCCAGCAAGAAGATGTGGATTAAGCTGCGGTCTCTGTGAGTTTCTGCCAGGGGAATCTGGAGAGGGGGTAGCCTGGACTCTGCGTGAGTGTGTGTGTGTGTGTGTGTGTGTGTGTGTGTGTGTGTGTGGGCAACTGGAGCCGGGCAGGTAGATTCTCTGGGGCACACATGTTGGCAGGTGCAAGGAAACATGGCCCTGACACCCGTGTCCAGGCCACATCTGCAGTGCAAGCCGGTTGGTTAGGGCAGGTTTAGGAGTTGCAAAGCTTGTGCTTGTGTTTGGGGCTCTTTGAGTGACAGAGTGACACACGCAGTAGCTTGAAGAGACAGTATTGTGGTTGGCAAGGGCTGCGGGCAGGCTGAGTCACACATATCCATGAACAGGGTTGTGCAGATGTGAGACATATCGCGGGCATGTACACGTGTGTCCATGGGTCAGAGGTGTGAAGTGCACCTGTACGCTAATGCGGATCTAGTGCACGGAGATACTTGTGCCAACCTGTGGGTTCTTTGGGGTTGGTAGTTCTGCATCCTACAGGGAGCAGGATGAGGGTGCCCTGTACTTGAGAGGATTAGCTGCTTCAGGATCTGGAAACTGCGTATTAATGATCCACCTGGAGCCTGGAGGAGTGACTGGAATCCTCACTTGTGAGTTTGAGGGGAGTGGTGGTGGTGAAGAAGAGTGATTAACAGGAACAGCATAATTGGCTTAATCAAAGCCTTTTTGTTTATATAGTATCTCCTAGGATCTCCAAGCACATTTGGGCATCATTCCTTATTGTGGGACCAGAGTACATGGAGAAGAATCAAAGAGGAGAGGAAGGGCTCAGGCATTCCATGCAACATTCTGAGGGTGAAAAGGAAGTTTTCTTCCTGCCCCTTAGAACAGGATTGGGTCAGAGATTGGTCATATTGTATGTTCACCTCGCAGGCAGGTGCCATTGGATAATCTCTGAAGTTTGTTGATTCTTAATCAGAGAATAAGAAAAGATGTACACCTCCCTAAGAGACTCTCTGCAGCCCTAGGAAAGAAAGTGGCAACCATCCCTGAACCCCGTTCTTTTCCAGTTCCCTCAGCAGCAAACATTGAGCCTTCTCTTCTTGGGTTCTGATAAAGGGAGGGAATGGGGGTAGGAGGCTGACAGATGCCTATGTCTGTATTGGTGATGAGTTGATGGCTTATATTGGACAGGTGAGTCTGATTTATGTGCTTGCTGCTTACAGAAGCCTTAGGGAGAATGGTACACAGTGGGCAACAAGGCTCGAAATCCAGATGTGCCCCTTTGTCCCCTCTGCTGCCTCTGGCTGAGGCAATTTGCTGGATTCTGTGAAGTGCAGCCTTGGAATGAGTTCTAGGATAAAGAGATGGGAAACCGGATTGAATAGATTTTGTTGGGTGAGTCTTGGTAGACAATGACGCTCTGCCAATGGTTGAGGTTGAGGAGAGTGGCAGGTGAGGGAAGATGAGGCATCAGGGGCCACAGACACAGAATTCCAGGGTCTCACGATGGCACTAGCGGCTCATCAGACATTCACTTGGCCCTCATTCCAAGGAGGAGAACCATGTGGTAGAGTGAATTTCCCCATTTTCATCACCTTTCACACTTTTCTAGCCAAACAAGAGTCTTTCTTGAAGATCAATGGCCATTCCCCTTTTTAATATGAGAGAAAAGGAGCCCAGAAGGTGGTACTGCGCTCTGGAGAGAGCGGCAGAGGAGCTTGTTTCTAAGGTGCTTTAGTTGGGATGGCCTGATAGTGGGCGAGGATCAGTGACCTCATTGATTAGATGACTTTGGTCTATCTCACTTCAGCAATCTGGTCTGACGAAATGCTAGACAGCTGATTCATCCTTGGGAGTAGATTCTCAATCTGCTTTCTCAAGGCAGAAGATTTAAAGGTAGAACCCAGGTCGATGGCTTTCTAGATTTGCCTTTGTTTGAATATCAAGGAGGCTTTGACAACAAGAAGAAGGAAACAACAACATAAAACAACAAAAAACCCCGGGATTTCAGGCTCTCTCACTTGCTTCCTTCCTTCCATCCTTTCTAGGAAACAGAGCCCCCCCTCCTTCTCATGAGTGAGGTTAAAAGAGGTCGTTTAGTCTGGAAACAGGGAGGTAGACATGACTGTCTCAGGACTGGGCACTAAGTGGAAAGGAAGATAGATAGGATTTCTACATATCTGTCTCTTTATGTATCTGGTTCCCAAACCCAACAATCCTACTCCCCCTCTTTAAAGTTCTAATCTAGGACATCCAGACTCTCAGGGTGCATTTGCCTCCACTCATCGAGTTGTGCAGGGCAGTTTCTTATTGGAAAGGACATTCAGGAATCCCATCCACCACACTGAGGACTCTGTCAAGGATCAACTGAGAGTCTGGGGCTATATGAACTGGGGAAGTCTCCAACAGTGGGATTTTACTTCGGGCTAGCAGGGAAACTTTCCTAACTCAGGAGATTCATAAATAAAGAAACTGAGAAAGGCAGTCTAGAAATGAGGGTCTGGTCATGTTGATTTCAGCATCTCCAGCTGAAGATGAGCGATTTGTCCTTATCTAAGACCAGAGGGCATGGGGACATGAGGGAGAGATACTAGATGTAGAATGAGTTTTCAGAGTCTTTTTTTTTTTTTTGAATCAAGAAAAACCATGATTGGTTTGCTTCCTTGGCTCATTTATTTATTCATTCAAGAACAGTCTGGGTGCCTTGCTTGGGAGAGGCAGCATACTAGATGTTGGAGATGTTGGATGAAGAGAGCATGCTTCCTACCCTCAAGGAGCTGTGCAGTGGTGAGGAGAGGCCCACCTTTTCTCATCTTGCTACACAGGAAGTAAAATTCTGCCACTCTGGGTTTTTGCCCAAGTCTTTCTTTTGGGGGTTATATACACATGAAAACACAAATGAGTTCTGTCTTCCAGGGAAATACAAGCATCACTCTCTTCTCTGCCCTAGTTTCTCTCAGAATTGTACGTTTTACAGATAGAAATTCCTCCTGTCTGTGGGACAGTGAAGGCACAGTCTTCTTTTCTTGTCTCTCCCCTGCTTCATTTTCAGGACCCCAGAGGTTCAAGGTTATAATAGCTGAGTCTAGAATAAGGACCCATTTGAGGTGATTTTGGCTTATCGTTGTTTCATCAGAGTCTCATGTGGTACCTTGCATAACACAGGCTTTCAAGAAATACTATTATAAGGGAATGAAGAAAGAAATTAAATGAATTATGTGTGTATGAAGACATGAAATCGAGTTCTTTCTCTGACTCTGTGGTGTGTGTATACCTCCACACAGGAGGGAGGTATGGGCAGGAAATGGAGGTGGAAGAAAGAGAGATGGTATGGTTGCTGCATTCTGAGTTATGAAATCTCAGGATAGAGCCTGGAAATGAATGAGTTACAGAGATGATACAAAGGCTGTATTTTGTGTGAACGAGAGACTGAACTTGTCAGTGCCAGATATGTCTACCTGTAAATCTGGGAGAATATGACGAGCGCCGGAGGCGCAGCTCCATGGTGGTGTCGTTCTCTCTTTCACGGTTAGGAACGGTGTGTTTGGCAGCTCGTATGCCAGGAAGGTATGCGCCACCTGAATTCCTCAAGCAGTTCTAGGCCCGGCTGAGATGATGTCCAGGTCTACGTGAATGAGCTTACTGGTAATGGAATATGATGTACATGTGATCTTTTGTATGTATTGGTGACACATTCAAATATTTTGGCAATCCTGGGGGATTTCCAGAGGGCAGCAGGAGGAAGCTGAGGGACTGGACCTGGAGTCTCATTGATTGATTCTGCCGTTGGTTATCATAGTGAATGTGCTCCATCACTTGTGTTGCTCTTACCAGTATTGATCTTACCAGGATCTTGTTGATTGTTGATCTTACCAGGATCTTAGCAGTATCTTGCTCTCATTCCCCCATTCTGTGTTTGGAGCTGTGGAGCTGCTGTAAAGATCGCAGGATGATCTGTGGCTCCGTCCACAGGAGAACCAGGCCTCTCAGACCTCAGTTTTTTTTTTCTGTCTTCCTGTCTTCCCTAAACCAGCCTTACTCTTTCATTTCTAGCGAAGGCCCAGGGAATCTCTCCTTGGTTTTTATACTGCCTTCCCATCATCTCTATTTCCTGCACAGCACTGTTTGACTGCGCATTGAGTGGCATCTGGGGTGTAGAAGGAGGGGAGAAGCCCAGAGACAGGGCAACTCGAATTCAGATAAAAGAAAGAGCTTCCCACACATCGGGTCGGAACTGGAGGATCATGGAGGCAGAAGGGCAGAGAAAGTATCAGGAGAAGACTGTGGGCTCAGACTCCCTCTCTGCTATTTCTACGCCATGTGATCTTGAACTCATATGTTTTCCCAGAGTCTCTGTTCTTTGATACTGTCCATATCAATGGCTTTAAAAGTCCATATCATAGCTTTAAATGACACAGTCTGGAGATCTTTCAGTGTGGGGGAACTTGCTTTGTGAAGGAAGAGTGTGGGGGGGTAATGACTGGATGAGAGAAAAAGGTGAAGATTCGGGAGGCAGGAACATGAATATCAAGTAAACTGGAACCCAATATTTGCAGCATGATGTCGATGAGCTTTGCTGATGAGTGGTTACAGTGGAGGGTGTTTGCCCTTAGTGGATCAGAAGCTAATGGGGCTGGGAGTGGGCTGAACTGTAAAGGATGTGGGATGCTGGGAAACCAGAGCAGAAGTCTTTGTTACCTTGTCTCAATGGCTGAACTGGACAAAGATGGAACAGTTATAGTTCTGAGCAATGGTCAGTGTGAGAAGCAGCCCTCCTCCCTGAAGGGGTTCTTTGTGTGTTGGGGAGCCCCCTTTTGCATTATCCTAAATACTTGGCCTGGGGTCATATCATCAGGCAGGTCGTATCCGCAGTACCTGGACCAAGAGAAGAGAACACTGAGTGGGGGGTTCCTCACTCCTGGGTCAGCTCTTCTTCCTTCATTCCCAGAAAAGGCTTAGGGACCCTCTCCTCCCTGGCTGTAATAGTCTCCCTCTTCTATCACATGTCTCCTGCCTCTACTCTAATTTTCTATTTCCTTTACTTCTTATTTAGAAGCGCTCTGTAAGTCCTTTAGAACCCAGATACTATTATGTTTGCCCAGAGCCCCAGGAGGCAGGCTGGGGAGGCAAAATGGCTGTCCATATGAGGTTTCACTTGCCATTTTGCCCAGAGGAAGGTGAAGGGAAATAAGCCTGGAAGGCCAGGTGGGATTCGGTCAGAGAAGAGCCTGGACCTCTCTAGATCTTTCCTCTCTCTTTCCCTCTCAGACTAGAATGGACGAAAGCAAATCCTGAAACCAGGTGTGGTAGTACTTACCCAGATTCTGAGCATTTGGGAAAGGGTAAGGCCAACTTGGGCTACATGAGACTCTCTTTCTAAACTAGCCGCCACCAAACCCTTACAAGAGGTCTTACCTGTCTTTAAGTCTGCACAGGAATGGTTGAGGAAAGATCTAAGGCCTCTGTTCTTTCCCTTCCCTCCCTTTGACCCCTTCTTTTCTAGATTCGTTTCCCTCTTTTTCTGTGTCCCACTTGCCCTCTCTTGTCTTCTACCTCCCACACTACCTCATTCTTGGCTGGGAGCCAGAGAATTTGTATGTGGGGTACCACCGTCTAGGTGTTGCTGTGGTGACAGTAGGGTAAGTTGGCTGCAAGATACCTTCTGGGGCCTTGTTCAGAGTCCAGCTTCAACTCCTGCTTTCTGCAGGACTTCTCTTTTGCCTGATCAGCAACCTCATCCTCTTGGGTCCTCCAGGGAAGAAGCCAAGTGATCGCCTTTGAATCTCAAGGGTTTTCTCAGGCATGGAAGTTCAGGAGCTATTTTCCAGCTCTCTTCAGGACATCTGCTGATAAAAAGGCATAAAACGAGGGCAGCAGGCGGGGTGGAGGTGAGACTCTGTTAGGTGGAGGCTGGATTGTTAGATACAGGGATTGTCCACTAGGGTGGGAGGACAGCTGGTTCAAGAGAGCTGGGAGGGAGCTGAGATGGGATGAACAAGAGAGAGGGGCTCTTGTGCAGGGGTAAGGAGAAAAGTGGTTGCTAAGCACTCAATGCAGGGCTCTCCAAGTGTGTTTGTTAGTTTCTCTCCTCCTGCCTCCCTCTCTCCCTCTCTGTTTTTCTCTCTGCCTTGCAATGATTCTTGTCCTCTCTCTCACCACCCCCAGCTCCTGTTCTATCTGTGGTGCTTATTCTTGGTTGGGAAGAAAACATCAGGTTAGGATTCTGCCTCAGAAGGGACCTTATCAATCCTCAGAGGGGTTTGTGATGGGGTTTGGCAGAGAAGAGGGCCAGGATGTGTCCAGGGAGAGAAGGTTCAGGAGTATTTAGGGTTTGCTCTTGGCTGAGCTGGGCTCTCAGGTCAGTTGATTGTACAGCTGCAATGAGAAGTCAGATTCGCAGATGATTACGGTAGCTGCAGTGGCCATGAGGGCACCAGCTGGTACTGGCATCATTTAGGCTGGATAGGAGTGGGGCTTCTGGGTAAGGTGCCTAGGGAACCTTTGACTGATAGGATCTGGGGCCTCAGAAATTTCCCCCTTTCTTCTACATTCTCAGCTTCCTGCTCCCTTGTTTATCAGTCATCCAGCATCTGGCCTGGCACCTTCTCCCTAGTTCTGTTCTCTATGTCCACCTTGTTTGGAAACTCCCTTCAGCCTGGGTTGAGTGAGCACACTTGCCAAGTTTCATAGCCTGGAGCATCTCTGTCCCAAGCCAGAGCTTTAGGAATTCCAATCTGGAAGATGCATAACACATCTCTGCTTGCCTTTGAAATGTCAACAAAGTTGGCTATTGTTTTGATTGCTGCACAATGGATTGAGGGTAGGTATACAGGAGAACTTCCTGAGAAATTCACAGATGTTAGAAAGTGACCTTTCTGATTAAAAAAAAAAAAAAGGGAAGCTACCCTCCTCCTTTAAGATCTGGCAAATGCTGATTTGGAGGAAGCAGTGAGCTCATCAGAAAGAAAGAATTCTAGAACCTGGGAATCAAGGTCCAGATACCCTGCTTCTCTAGTGCCTGCAGTGCTAGGCCCTGAATGCAAGAGCTACACAGGGCTACAAGGAAGCAGCCAATGCCCAGAGCTACTTGGTAGGATAGGGTCAGAACTGGGGCCAGACTGCAATCCTGCTGACACAGCCTTATGCTGCCCCACATACCTATAGTCATCTCTTGCCAAGCTGACAATTCTTACCCATCTTAGACTGCTTTAAGCATCTGGTCAGTCCCCTAGAAGCAGGGCATCTGCTGTGGACATCTACTGGGATGTGGTCTAGCAGACTAGTGGGGTGGTTTGTGGAGGTGGTCAATAAGCAGAACTCCACAGTGCAGGAAGAGACATCAACGCACAAGTGGGTTGGAGAAGCATTCTTTTGGATGGGGTCCTGACACCTTCTCTCTCATCTGCCTTCACTGCATGTTATTGCCTACCTCTCCCAATTATTCCCTTTCTCAAGGGCTGAAATCTGAGAGAGAAGGTGATGCATTTCTGTGCTGTATTGAGCCAGGTACTGGGACACCTGAGTTCTTATTAGTCTGATCTAAGTCTTAAGCTGCTTAAATTGCATCTTTCCATGGCACAATCTGAGCTGTGCTGGGCTGTTGCTAGGAACACCTGTTAGAAATGGCTTCTAGTTTGGAGACTGGGGAACTGCTTTTATATGCAGGCAAGGTAGAAGCAGACCCTTTCCCTCTGTGGATCAGTGTTCATCCTGGCCATCTTCTGGAGCACCTCCCACATTTATATCTTTCCCTCTTTGCCTTCCAGGACCTTCTACACTTCTCTTTCATTTCCTTTGGTCTTTTGGGCTAACAGTACAACCCAACTTCCCTGAGCCCCTTCTCTTTCCAGAGCCTAGAGATCTCCCATGGCTGCCATGGCTACTATGTCAACCTGAGTTTTGTCATCTTCCAGAATGGCACCCCAGTTCTGCCAGTTGGGGGTCTATTTTTATCTCTGGAGCCACCCCCGCCACTCTACCCAGCCAGCTGTCAGAAGTAGGCCTGCTCAGATAGCAATGGAACCAGGGAGTGAGGGAGCCGGGGTGAGGCAAAGTTCTGGTTGCTCTTGGGTTCTGCAGCTTCTTGCTCTACACAGCTCCTGCCTCTGCTTCTGCTGTCTTCCAGCCTCTGTGGACTACAGAGGAGAGAGAAGCCCTAGACATGTGAAGAGACTAGAGTTTTCTACAAGTAGCTCACGTTCCATTTGCAGAATGTGTGAGGAAATTGGGTCCTGGGTACTACTGGACATCTGGGACTTTGTTTATGGAAGTCTCTCAATGAATATTTGCAAAACTAACTAAAGGATTGGACTAAAACAAGAGTCTCTTGCATGGATGTACTGCTGTATAGTTCCCAAATTGCTCCTCTCATAATGACCTCATCAGGCCCTCACTAGATTTCTTGGAATCATGCTCTATTTATCAGATTTAAACATGGAAACTAGAACTTAGAGAGATTTACCCATGGTCCTACATAGTAAAAAAATCAAGGCAAATTCTCCTGATTTGTACTCATATAATTTTTAAATGAGATTTAGCTGCTTCCCTACCAGTTTTTGAAATTTTGGATCCATGAGATCAGCAAGATAATTTCTCCCCCAGCCCTACCCATTACCATTCTCATTTTATCTGACCAGACTCAACTTTTGTCCCCTATGCCAATGATTAGTTCATAGTACAAGGTGGAGAAAGTTGGGTGTGGGCACAACAGGGAAGCCCTGTGCTTGGGCTTTTCTACCTCTACATTGAAGGGTTAGCTGGGTTGCAGTGGCAGCGAACCCCTTTACTCTCAGCACTCGGGAAGCAGAGGCAGGTGGATCTCTGTGAATTCGAGGCCAGCCTGGTCTACAACAGTTAGTTCTAGGACAACTAGGACTGTGACACAGAGAAACCTTGTCTTGAAAAACAAACAAACAAAAAACAAAACAAAATTTAAGGGTTACTGGAAGTAAAAATGGTCATTGTGAGAGAGCCCTTAAAGGAGGGAAGGGGAGAGAGAACACCGCAGTACAGGAGGCATACAAGCCAGTGGGAGGTGCTTTGTGAGGAAGAGGACCCAGTAAAAAGTGGCCAAAAAGGATGGGAGAGGGCAGTGGAGGAGAGGGGTGAACAAGAGCAAACCATAAAGCCAGGTGTGGTGGCACACATCTTTAATCCCAGCACTCAGGAGGCAGAGGCAGGCGGATCTCTGTGAATTGAAGGTCAGCCTGGCCAGTTCCAGGCCTATGGATAGACCTTGTCTCAAACAAACAAACAAACAAGTCTCAAAAAAACTCAAACAGCAGCAAAAACACTACAACAACAAAAACCCCAAACAAACAAACAAATCCAAAGCAAAATAGCACGTAAATATGGAAGCACCACAACGAAACCTGTAACTTTTATGTTAACACAACAGCATAAAGTAACTTATTAAGATACGTTGATAAAAATAACACATTTAAGAAGTGAAGAGAAATTTGATACTGGATCAAAAGAAGTCCTTCTTGTGGATTCTACACATCTCTGTCCTTCCTCCTACCCAGGTGACTTAGCTCTGTCAGCGATAGAGTACAACATCTGGATGAGTATATGAATCCCAGTACCCAGGAAAGGGATTGTAGTTGCCCCTAAGTCTCTCTTTACCAGGATCCGTTTATAATCATAGGCCAAAATAGGTGACACTGCATATGGTATGGGGTGAGCGGTCATTTGTGCAGCCAACTTTGGTGCCATAGGGAAAGAGAGTAGGCTGAGGAGGTATCCTCTCCAGTTTAAGTTAATAGCTACCTCTCAGTGGGAGAATTGAGACTGGCAGAGCAGGGTGCGCAGGGAGCTAGCACAGCTTTGGAGGACACTGCTCTTGGGGGCTGAGTAAAGCTGACTGTCACCTGTCTCCCCCACCCACATCCTTTGGAGTCAGCATGTGCAAAACAAGCCAAATGGCCTGGCCTGAGACCCTGATGCTGGGTCTAGTCCTTTCCTTCTGAAAGTGCTAAGCCGCGTAGTGATGGTGAAGCCAGCCGGTCGCAGAGAGTGGTCCCCTCGCCTCACAGCAGCCCTGCTTGGCCACCAGACCTCTAGAGAGCAACCCGTGGGTCTCCATCCTCTACTGCTTGTCCGCAGTCCAAGCCCACTTTCACTTGTCCCAGAGCTCGGAGCCGCTGAGAAACAGCAGGTCCCTAAACTTCGTTTGTTTATACTCCTTGAAGGCCTTGGCACAGTAACGGTGTTTTAATTTGTTGGCTACTAAGCGAGCAGTAAGGAAGGAGGGAAGAGACTTCCCGTCATAAAACCAAAGCTCTGGGTTTGTTTCTTTTCTTTTCCCTTCCCTTTCTTGGGCTATACTCAACCCTGTGGTCCCTTTTCTCCAGTCCACGCCTATGTATGGTGAGACCCTAGAATTGAGGATACTTTTGGCTTCAGCACGCCCACCTCCTTCTTAGCCCCGCCTAAGGTCCAGTAGGCCAATCATGACCCCAATGCACTTGTGATGTCATCTTGTAGCCAATCGGGAAGCTGCTGGGACTGTGTACGCAGTCCACTTGGTTGCAGCGGCCAGGCTCTTTCCTGGAAGTCGCGGTGGTGGAAGAGGGGGTCTTGGTCCTTAAGCTCTCCCGGGAGCCTCATTTTGCCCCTCCTGGGCTCTGCCATCACTCCTCTTCTTCTGAACTGTGCTGACCTCACTCTGGTTAATTCACGGTTTTCCCCAATCTCTGTATGTAAGATGAGAAAATCAGGGCTAGGAGTAATTTGGCTAGCTTCAGGTATGTTTTGTTGTTGTTACTGCCAGGCCCCGCCCATCACCTATAGTCTTTCTCTGAACAAGTTCCCCTAACTTTCCTTCACTGTGGAGTGGGGCTCTCTTCTCTACCTGTGAACCTTCTCTGGCCTTTAGCTTCTGCAAGCCCTTTCCCAACTGCTTCTAATTCTCTGGGGAGTTCATCTTGTCCTTCCTTGTGGATTCTCTCAGGTGAACCAAGGCTCCTGGGAGAATGGCCCTAGAAGAAGCCCAGATTTGCAGGAGCTGGATCTGCTTAGCCCCTTTGGACTCTGGCTGGGCCTCTTCCACTCCTACCATAGATTTCTCTGTGACGGATTCAGGATGGTCGCTGTCCCTGCCTCCTCTGGACACTGCCTGCTAATCCCTATTTCCCAAAGAGGAGCCCCACCTCCTCAGAGCAAGGGGCTGGCCTGTGCTATTTCTGGCCTTTCTGGGACTCTTCTGACAGCAGATTCTTGTTTTCAGTCTGATTCAGATGTGAAACTTTTCCCGCGGCCTCTCACCCAGTTCCTGTGGGTTAGGTTTTTGCCTCATCACCCCCTAGTCAGGCCTTTCCAGATCCCTGTTCAAAAAGTGCTCTCTGGTCTGTCGCTCAGTTTTGCTGGGACCTGAAAGAGGAAGTTTGAGGGGAGGGGTTCAAGAGGGAGTTGTTCCCCAGTAGGGGCCCTTGGGCCCTGGGGTCAGCTTTTTGATACTTTGAAGTAGAGAACTTTGATTTCCATGGCAAACCCTGTTCCTGTCCAGAGGAGTCACCTCCAGGGGCCCATCCTCAGGTAAGTGCCAGGGAGAGGGGGAGGAGAAAGGGGGCAGAAGGACAGTGGAGTGGAAGACGGGATAGGAGGCAG
>PVIU01008871.1:49771-80228 GCA_004026605.1 Ondatra zibethicus | reverse complement strand
ATGGACACTTCATACTCATAACAGGAAAGATTCATCAAGATGAAGTCTCAATTCTGAATATCTATGCCCCTAATATAAAAGCACCCACATATGTAAAAAAAAAAAACATTACTAGAACTCAAAGCACACATCAAACCCCACACACTAATAGTAGGAGATTTCAACACTCCTCTCTCACCAATGGACAGGTCAACCAGACAGAAACTTAACAAAGAAATACGAGAACTAACAGATGTAATGAATCAAATGGATTTAATACACATCTATAGAACTCTCCACCCAAACAGGAAAGAATATACCTTCTTCTCAGCATCTCATGGAACCTTCTCGAAAATTGATCACATACTTGGTAACAAAGCAAACATCCACAGGTACAAAAAAAATTGGAGTAACCACCTGTGTCTTGATTACCATGGAGTAAAGTTAGAATGTAACAACAATTCCACCCCCCAAAAACATACAAATTCATGGAAACTGAACAGTGAACTACTGAACCACTCCTGGGTCAAGGAAGAAATAAAGAAAGAAATTAAAGTCTTCCTTGAATTCAACGAAAATAAAGAAACAACATACACTAACCTATGGGACACTATGAAAGCAGTGCTAAGAGGAAAGTTCATAGCACTTAGTGCCCACATAAAGAAAACAGAGAAAGCACATATTAGTGACTTAACAGCACACCTGAAAGCTCTAGAAAAAAAAGAAGCAGACTCACCCAGGAGGAGTAGAAGACTGGAAATAACCAAACTGAGGGCTGAAATCAACAAAATAGAGACACAGAAAACAATCCAAAGAATCAATGAAACGAAGAGCTGGTTCCTTGAGAAAATCAACAAGATCGACAAACCCTTATTCAAACTAATCAAAAGGCAGAGAGATAACACTCAAATTAACAAGATCAGATATGAAAAGGGGGACATAACAACAGACACTGAGAAAATTCAAAGAATAATTAGGTCTTACTACAAGAGCCTGTATGCCACAAAATTGGAAAATGTAAAAGAAATGGACAGTTTTTTATATAAATACCACATACTGAAATTAAATCAAGACCAGGTGAACAATTTAAATAGACCTATAAGTCACGAGGAAATAGAAGCTGTCATCAAAAACCTCCCAACCAAAGAAAGCCCTGGACCAGATGGTTTTAATGCAGAATTCTACCAGAACTTCCAAGAAGATCTAATGCCTATACTCCTTAAGGTGTTTCACATAATAGAAACAGAAGGGTCAATGCCAAACTCATTTTATGAAGCTACAATTACCTTGATACCAAAACCACACAAAGACGCAACCAAGAAAGAGAATTATAGACCAATCTCACTTATGAACATTGATGCAAAAATTCTCAATGAAATACTGGCAAACCGAATCCAAGAACACATTAAAAAAATCATCCATTATGATCAAGTAGGCTTCATCCCAGAGATGCAGGGCTGGTTCAACATACAAAAATCTACCAATGTAATCCATCATATAAATAAACTGAAAGAAAAAAACCATATGATCATTTCATTAGATGCTGAAAAAGCATTTGACAAAATTCAACACCCCATTATGATAAAGGTCTTGGAGAGATTAGGGATACAAGGATCATATCTAAGTATAATAAAAGCAATATATCACAAGCCGATAGTTAAAATCAAATTAAATGGAGAGAAGCTCAAAGCGATTCCACTAAAATCAGGAACAAGACAAGGCTGTCCACTGTTGCCATATCTCTTTAATATAGTGCTTGAAGTTCTAGCAATAGCTATAAGACAGAATAAGGAGATCTTGGGGATTCGAATTGAAAAGGAAGAAGCCAAACTTTCGTTATTTGCAGATGATATGATAGTGTACATAAGTGACCCCAAAAACTCTACCAAAAAACTTCTACAGCTGATAATTACCTTCAGTGAAGTTGCAGGATACAAGATCAACTCAAAAAAAAATCAGTAGCCCTCCTATACACAAAGGATAAAGAAACAGAGAGGGAAATCAGAGAAACATCACCTTTCACGATAGCCACAAATAGCATAAAGTATCTTGGGGTAACACTAACCAAGGAAGTAAAAGATCTATTTGACAAGAACTTTAAGACCTTGAAGAAAGAAATCGAAGAGGATACTAGAAAATGGAAGGATCTCCCATGCTCCTGAATTGGTAGGATCAATATAGTAAAAATGGCAATTCTACCAAAGGCAATCTATAGATTCTATGCAATCCCCATCAAAATCCCAACAAAATTCTTCATAACCTTGAGAGAACAATAACTAACTTTACATGGAAAAACAAAAAGCCCAGGATAGCCAAAACAATCCTATACCATAAAGGAACTTGTGGAGGCATTACCATCCCTGACTTCAAACTCTATTACAGAGAGACAGTAATGAAAACAGCTTCGTATTGGCATAAAAACAGAGACGTTGACCAATGGAATTGAATCGAAGACCTGGATATTAATGCACAAAACTATGAACACCTCATATTTGACAAAGAGGCTAAAATTATACAATGGAAGAATGAAAGCATCTTCAACAAATGGTGCTGGCATAATTGGATGTCAACCTGTAGGAGAATGAAATTAGACCCTTATCTATCACCATGCACAAAACTCAAGTCCAAATGGATTAAAGACCTCAACATAAAGCCGACCACACCGAACCTGATAGAAGAGAAAGTGGGAAGTAACCTGCAATATGTGGACACCAGAGACCACTTCTTGTTTAAAACCCCAAGGGCACAGACAATAAGAGCAACAATGAACAAATGGGACCTCCTGAAACTGAGAATCTTCTGTAAAGCAAAAGACACAGTCATTAAGACAAAAAGGCATCCTACTGAATGGGAGAAGATCTTCACTGACCCCACATCAGACAAAGGTCTGATCTCCAAAATATACAAAGAACTCAAGAAACTAGAAATAAAAATTCTAAATTACCCAATTAAAAATGGGGTAATGATCTGAACCGAAAATTCTCAACATAAGAAGCTCGAATGGCCAAAAGATACTGAAGGTCATATTTAACTTCCTTAGCAAACAGGGAAATGCAAATCAAAACAACTTTGAGATACCATCTTACACCTGTCAGAATAGCCAAAATCAAAAACACCAATGATTCCCTATGCTGGAGAGGATGTAGAGTAAGGGGAACTCTCATCCATTGCTGGTGGGAATGAAAACTTGTGCAACCTCTTTGGAAATCAGTGTGATGGTTTCTCAGGAAATTGGGAATCAACCTACCTCACGAACCAGCAATACCACTCTTGGGAATATTACAAGAGAAGTCCCATCATACTGCAAAAGCATTTGTGCGACTATGTTCATAGCAGCATTGTTTGTAATAGCCAGAACCTGGAAACAACCTAGGTGCCCCTCAATGGAAGAATGGATCAAGAAAGTGTGGAGTATATACTCATTAGAATGCTACTCACGGTAAAAAAACAATGACATCTTGAATTTTGCATGCAAATGGATGGAAATAGAAAACGCTATCCTGAGTGAGGTAACCCAAACCCAGAAAGATGATTATGGTATGTACTCACTCATTAGTGGACCCTAGCCATAAAATAAAGGACACTAAGCACTTAGTTCACAAGCCCAGAGAAGCCGAATAGCAAGGTGAACCCAAAGAAAGCATATACAGAACCTCCAGGAAGTTGGAAGCAAACAGGATCATCAAGCAAAAGTTGGAAGCCAGGGGGTGGGGATAGAGGAGCAGGGGAAGGGGAGAGGGGGAAGGAGAAGGGAGAAGGACTGGGGAGAGCTTGGGGGAGTGGGAGGGTGGAGATGGAGGAAAGGTGGATATTGGAGAAGGGAATAAGATATCTACATTAAGAAAGTCATTTTAGGGTTGGCAAGATACTTGGCCCTGGGGATCCCAGGTGTCCACGGGCATGTCCCCAGCTAGGTATTCAGGCAGCAGAGGAGAGGGTGCCAGAACTAGCAGTGTCCCATAGTCACATTGATGATTATCTTGATCACCATTATAGAAATTTCATCCGATGGATGGAGATAGAGACAGAGACCCACATTCACATCAGAGCAATGGATTGAGCCCCCAAGGTGCAGGTGAAGAGCAGAAGGTGGGAGAAGATGAGTAAGGAAGTTAGGACCGTGAGGGGCTGGCCCACCTACTGAGACAGTGTGCCTGAACTAATGGGAGCGCACCAATCCAGCTGGACTGGGACTGAATGAGCATATGATCAAACCAGACTCTCTGAATTTGGCAGCGAAAGGAGGCGGACAGAGAAGCCATCAACAATGACACCAGGATCTATCTCTTCTGCATGTATTATCTTTTTGGGAACCGAATCTTTTTGGATGCACTCCTTCCTAGGCCGGTAGGAAGGGGGGGTGGGCCTTGGACTTCCAACAGGGCAGGGCACCATGCCCTCTTTTAAGGAAGAAGGGGGAGGGAGGAGGGGTTGGGGGGTAGCTGAGGGGACCGGGAGAAGGGGAAGAAATGTAAAAATTTTATTTTTTTAATTATGTTTTTGAATGGAAAAAATAAAACCAAAAAAAAAAAGAATATGTGGAAAAGGGATCAACTTGTGAAACGTCTTTGTGATGAAGCTCCAAAGAGATGTCAGAAACCATATTGTAGAGAAACATCATTGTGTGGGGAATAGTTAATAATCTAGTAACTAATAAAAATATAAAATACTACATAGAACATGATGCTAATATTTTAATGTACAATAGACATGCTAGAAAATACTTGTTTTAAAAAATGTATTCTCTTAAATTGATCTTTGAGAGTATTATCTTAAAGGATAATTATACTGCAGAGTTTTCTTTCCCTAACATACTTGTTTAATAAATACTGAGTATGCATTACAAATCAACATAAATAATCTCCCTATCTTTGTCTTCTAAATTTTTTAGCTAATTAAACTAATTTGTCTGTTTTTAGGGGTGGAAACTCTTGCTGCATCTTTTCCAGTCACTACTTATTTAAATTTCATTCTTGGCCAGTTTCATGATAATGTTATCTGCTCCAAAGGATTTGAAATGAGAGTAGCACACAGGGATGCATTTAAACTCACTCTTGAAAGTGAAAAAAACTAGACTCAATTGGTCACTTAGATAACACAATTTGCCTTATAGGCTATTGGCTTAAGGTAGCCATGGTGTAATTAATTACAGAGTTGTTTATTTAAAGATTACTGTGAGAGAGTCCTACAGTTAGCATGAGCTATATACAAAAATATCTAAAGAGATGTTCTTTGAGACCATTCTCAAAAGCAGGCTAAATAAATTGTTTTAAGGAAAATAAAATTCTCTCCTCTTTGCTCTTAGCACTCAACACTGGACACTTATCAACTAAAAACTAAAAAGGCCTTCAAGAGTATTCAGGTTCATGGTTGTGTGTTTCATTAATTGATTTCATGAGGAAATGAAATGACCAGCCTGGTTGGAAGTAGGGACAGAGGTTGGAACACAGATCTGAAGGACTGTAAGCAATAGAGTTTCTGGAAAGGTGCAGGTGGGAGAAGGGGGTGGAAGAGAATATGGATTTAGACAGTTTAGAAAAATTAAATATAAAAAGAGGTAAGGTTGGCTCTCTTCCTACTCCTAATCAAGTTGATCATTCTTTTTCTTTTTACAATAAAATATACACTTTTATTTTTATTAAATATATTAATTAAAGTATAATTACATTATTCTCTCCTTTCCTTCCTCCCACCTCTTGCATGCACTGCCCCATTCATTCCTTCTGAAATTAATGGCCTCTTTTTATTTATTATTGCAAATATGTATAAGTGCACAGATATATAAATAAAAACTGCTGAATTCATTTAGTGTTGCTTGTGTGTATACACACACACACATACACACTCACAAGCACAAACTCAATCACAAACACACACACATACATATATATAACTTCAGGGATAATTACTTGGAATGCCTACCCAATTATTAATTCTCCCTCCCTCAGCAGTTATTACTTGCCCATATATCTTAGTCTATGGGTGGGAGTCCCATGAGACTTCCCTTTACTATGATAACTCTATTGGTTATATCATTCTTCACATCCTGTTTAGGCAGCCATACTCTTTTCTTTTCTTTTTTACTTTTTTATTTTATTTCAATAATTTTTTTTGTTTCTTTTCCACTTTTTTATTTTATTTTTAAACGAAGAAAACAAACTATCTTTTTTCATTTTACATACTAATCCCAGGTCTACTTCCTCCCCTCCTCCCATTCCTTTCACCTCTCCCCCCAACTCCACCCTCCATCCACTCCTCAGTGAGGGTAAGGCACATTGCTACTATATCTAGGCTGAGAAAAGTATCCATCCAAAGAGAATGGGTTCCAAAATGCTAGTACAAGCAGTAGGGATAAATCCTGGTGTCACTTCCAGTGGCCCTGCAGTCTGCCCCAGCCATACAACTGTCACCCACATTCAGAGGGCCTAGTTTGGTCCTATGCTGGTTCCTTCCCTGTTTGGCTGGAGTTGGTGGGCTCCCATTAGCTCAGGTAAGCTGTTTAATTGGGTATCCCCATCATGGTCTTGATCTCTTTGCTCATATTCTCACTTCTCCTGTTCTTCAACTGGACTTTGGGAGCTCAGCCCAGTGCTCCACTGCAGGTCTCTGCCTCTGTTTCCATCAGTTGCTGGATGAAAGTTCTATGATGACATTTAATATATTCATCAATCTCACTACAGGACAAGGCCAGTTTAGGCTGCCTTTCCACTATAGATTAGGGTCTTAACTGGGGTCATCCTTGTGGATTCCTGGGAATTTCTCTAGTGTCAGGTTTCTTGCTAGCCCCATAATGGCAGCCATACCCTTGAGGTATCATGGATATAACTCCCCTCTCATTTCTAGGGGAAAAAAATCTTACATCAGATTCCCTGGTCCTCTGACTGTTATAATTTTTCTACACCCCTCTCTTTCATGTTATCTGAGCCTTAGGTGAAGAGGTTGTAATTTAAGTACATCCACTCAGGCTGGGCATCCCCCAATCAGGTATACATTATAGTTTCTGTAATGATGGTTTTTCATAATGGTCTCAATCAATATCAAAGAGAAACTTCTTTTATGACAGGTGAGAATTATACCTTTCTGGAGTAGAAGGACAACTATATTCCTAGTAGCTTTATTCATAATAGGCATAAACTGTAAAATACCTAGATGCCCCTCAACCAAAGAATGGGGAAATAAAATGTGGTACATTTACACAATGGACTATTACACAGCTGTTTTTCTCCATATTCTATTATTTTTTTCATTCAAAAAAAATTTACATTTCCTCCCCTTCTCCCAGTCCCCACACACACCCCACACACCCCTCCTCCATCCCCCTGCTTCCTTAAAAGAGGGCATGGTGCCCTGCCCTGTGGGAAGTCCAAGGCCCTCCCCCATCCATCCCGGCCTAGGAAGGTGTGCATCCAAATAGACTAGGTTCCCAAAAAGACAATACATGCAGAAGAGATAGGTCCTAGTGTCATTGTTGATGGCTTCTCAGTCTGCCCCCATTGGCAGTCAAATTCAGAGAGTCTGGTTTGATCAAATGCTCGTTCAGTCCCAGTCCAGCTGGATTTGGTGAGCTCCCATTAGATCAGGCACACTGTCTCAGTGGGTGGTCCAGCCCCTCACGGACCTAACTTCCCTGCTCATCTTCTCCCACCTTCTGCTCTTCGACTGGACCTTGGGAGCTCAGTTCATTGCTCTGATGTGAATGTGGGTCTCTGTCTCTATCTCCATCCATCGGACGAAATTTCTATGGTGGTGATCAAGATATTCATCAATGTGACTATGGGACACTGTTAGTCCTGGCACCCTCTCCTCTGCTGCCCAAGGACCTAGCTGGGGACATCCCCGTGGACACCTGGGATCCCCTCTAGAGCCAAGTATCTTGCCAGTCCTAAAATGACTCCCTTAATGTAGATATCTTATTCCCTTCTCCAATATCCACCTTTCCTCCATCTCCACCCTCCCACTCCCCCAAGCTCTCCCCAATCCTTCCCTTCTCCTTACCACCTCCCCTTTCCCCACTCCCCCACCCCACCTCTACCCCCGCCCCGTGCTCCTAACTTTTGTTTGCTTCCAATTTCCAGGAGGATCTATATATGTTTTTCGTTGGGTTCACCTTGCTATTTGGCTTCGCTGGGCTTGTGAGCTATAAGCTTAGTGTCCTTTGTTTTATGGCGAGGGTCCACTGAGTGAGTACATACCATAATCATCTTTTTTAGGTTTGGGTTACCTCACTCAGGATAGTGTTTTCTATTTCCATCCATCTGCATGAAAAATTCAAGATGTCATTGTTTTTTTACCGCTGAGTAGCATTCTAATGTGTATATATTCCATAGTTTCTTGATCCATTCTTCCATTGAGGGGCACCTAGGTTGTTTCCAGGTTCTGGCTATTACAAATAATTCTGCTATGACATAGTTGCACAAATGCTTTTGTAGTATGATTGGGCATCATTTGGGTATATTCCCAAGAGTGGTATTGCTGGATCCTGAGGTAGGTTGATTCCCAATTTCCGGAAAAACGGCCACACTGATTTCCAAAGTGGTTGCACAAGTTTGCATTCCCACCAGCAATGGATGAGGGTTCCCGTTACACCACATCCTCTCCAGCATAAGCTATCCTTGGTGGTTTTGATTTTAGCAATTCTGACAGGTGTAAGATGGTATCTCAAAGTTGTTTTGATTTGCATTTCCCTGATCGCTAAGGAAGTTGAACATAACCTTACGTATCTTTTGGCCATTCGAACTTCTTATGTTGAAAATTTTCGGTTCAGATCATTACCCCATTTTTAATTGGGTAATTTAGAATTTTAATGTCTAGTTTCTTGAGTTCTTTGTATATTTTGGAGATCAGACCTTTGTCTGATGTGGGGTTAGTGAAGATCTTCTCCCATTCCGTAGAATGCCTTTTTGTCTTAATGACTGTGTCCTTTGCCTTACAGAAGCTTCTCAGTTTCATGAGGTCCCATTTATTCATTGTTGCTCTTATTGCCTGTGCCACTGAGGTTTTACATAGGAAGTGGTGTCCTGTACCCATGTATTGCAGGCTACTTCCCACTTTCTCTTCTATCAGGTTCAGTGTGGTCAGATTTATATTGAGGTCTTTAATCCATTTGGACTTGAGGTTTGTGAGTGGTAATAGATAAGGATCTATTTTCATTCTCCTACAGGTTGACATCCAGTTATGCCAGCACAATTTGTTAAAGATGCTTTCATTCTTCTATTATATACTTTTGGCTTCTTTGTCAAATATGAGGTGTTCATAGGTTTGTGCATTAATATCCGGGTCCTCGATTTGATTTCACTGGTCATGTATCTGTTTTTATGCAAATACCAAGCTGTTTTCATTACTGTCACTCTGTAATAGAGTTTGAAGTCAGGGATGGTAATGCCTCCACAAGTTCCTTTATGGTATAGGATTGTTTTGGCTATCCTGGGCTTTTTGTTTTTCCATATAACGTTAGTGATTATTCTCTCAAGCTCTGTGAAGAATTTTGTTGGGATTTTGATGGGGATTGCATAGAATCTATAGATTGCCTTTGGTAGAATTGCCATTTTTACTATATTGATCCTACCAATCCAGGAGCATGGGATATCCTTCCATTTTCTGGTATCCTCTTCAATTTCTTTCTCCAAGGTCTTAAAGTTCTTGTCAAATAGATCTTTTACTTCCTTGGTTAGTGTTACCCCAAGATACTTTATGCTATTTGTGGTTATCGTGAAAGGTGATGTTTCTCTGATTTCCCTCTCTGTTTCTTTTCCTTTGTGTATAGGAGGGCTACTGATTTTTTTGAGTTGATCTTGTATCCTGCCACCTCACTGAAAGTATTTATCAGCTGTAGAAGTTTTTTTGGTAGAGTTTTTGGAGTCACTTACATATACTACCGTATCATCTGCAAATTACGAAATTTTGACTTCTTCATTTCCAATTCGAATCCCCATGATCTCTTTATTTTGTCTTACAGCTATTGCTAGGAATTCAAGCACATTAAAGAGATATGGAGAGAGTGAACAGCTTTATCTTGTTCCTGATTTTAATGGAATCGCTTTGAGCTTCTCTCCGTTTAATTTGATGTTAGCTGTTGGCTTGCTGTATATTGCTTTTATTATATTTAGATATGAACTTTGTATCCCTAATCTCTCTAAGACCTTTATCATAAAGGGGTGTTGAATTTTGTCAAATGCTTTCTCAGCATCTAATGAAATGATCGTATGCTGTTTTTCTTTCAGTTTATTTATGTGATGGATTACATTGATAGATTTTTGTATGTTGAACCAGCCCTGCATCTCTGAGATGAAGCCTACTTGGTCATAATGGATTATTTTTTTTTGATGTGTTCTTGGATTCAGTTTGCCAGTATTTTATTGAGAATTTTTGCATCGATGTTCATAAGTGAGATTGGTCTGCAATTTTCTTTCTTGGTTGCGTCTTTGTGTGGTTTTGGTATCAGGGTAACTGTAGCTTCATAAAAAGAGTATGGCAATGACCCTTCTGTTTCTATTATGTGAAACACCTTAAGGAGTATAGGTGTTAGCTCTTCTTGGAAGTTCTGGTAGAATTCTGCATTAAATCCATCTGGTCCTGGGCTTTTTTTGGTTGGGAGGTTTTGATGACAGCTTCTATTTCCTCGCGACTTATAGGTCTATTTAAATTGTTCACCTGGTCTTGATTTAATTTCGGTATATGGTATTTATCTAAAAAAACTGTCCATTTCTTTTACATTTTCCAATTTTGTGGCATACAGGCTCTTGTAGTAAGACCTAATGATTCTCTCAATTTTCTCAGTGTCTGTTGTTATGTCCCACTTTTCACTTATGATCTTGTTAATTTGAGTGTTCTCTCTCTGCTTTTTGTTTAGTTTGGATAAGGGTTTGTCGATCTTGTTGGTTTTCTCAAGGAACCAGCTCTTCGTTTCATTGATTCTTTGGATTGTTTGGATAGTCTGCTAGATAGAGAGACACAAATGTCTCCTTACAACCTGTGGGCCATGAGCCCTTCAGCAAACTTCTAGCTCTAAAAATATTTACATTATAATTCATAAGAGTAGCCAAATTAGAGTTATAAAGTAGCATTGAAAATAATTTTATGCTTGGGGGCCACCACACCATGAGCAGCAGTATTAAATGCTCACAGACTTAGGAAAGTAGAGAAGCACTGCAAAGGCTGTCTTCATTTCTGCCAGGATGCATACATAAGGACAATCCACCTCAACTCCGCCCTTAAACTCCCCCACCAGATGATTCATACAGACAAGCTGCCTCAGTATCCCCCCTTTGGTTATTCCCATTGGCCTCTCAGGAATGACCTGTCAGCAATCTTTATTAAGTCCTGCCTGTCAGGATTCCTCAGTCTTATCTGGGGCTCCAAAGAATTCCCTGATAACTCAATATACAGAACACAGAAGTTGTTTTGATGCGCAAAAAGTTGGTCTGTTTCAGAGATTCTTAATACTCATTTGAGTGAAGGAGCCCCTTACTAGCAATGCAGTGAATTACTAACAGTGAGTAAAATGTGGGTTCACAAATTTAAACTAGCAGAACCCTAGAGTTTACAAAATATATGAATTAAGCATTCTGAGAAGTCTGATTATCATAACACAGTTATCAAGTCACTATGACTCCATCTGTAAATTAATCTCTCATTATCAGGTGATTTCAATATTGTTTTAAGTTGCCATTAGAGGGTATTGAACAGTAAGCCACAGAGCAGTATACCTGGATGAGAATCCCGTCACTTTCCTCTATTGTGATCTTCTAAAGTGACAGAATTTCCTCATGTCTTCATCCCTCAAGTGTTAAGTATGAACAATAGGACTCACATCATTCATATAAAGAGTTTGACATAATGATTAGTATATAATAACTGAAACAGTAAATTCATAGTTGTCCCATTTATGGTGTCTACATAAAAACACAACTTTCACCTCAAATGGAAAAAGAAAAATTATTCTGGAGCCAAATATAAGTGACCATGACCAAGGACTATAGATTTAGGTCTCCCCAAATCCCATGTTCCCATGGGGTAGCAATTTCATGAACTATTTGCATCAACAAAACAAAAAATCCATAAGTCAAGACACTTTTCAAATACATTTGTGTATATGTTTGATAGCAAGTTAGGTAGAACCAGGTTATTGGCCTTGGATGCTATACAGCAACACTCTTAGCCCTTTGTATGCTGTAAAACTAGGATTTTGTTAAATTTAAGTTAATGCATTGCAAATGGTCTTTATTGTCTTTGTCAGAATGCTAGGTGTCATATAAAGAAGGGCAAGGAATGGGTATTTAGTAGAATAAAGTTCACCCACAATGAACCATAATTAGTCTCCAGAACTGCAACATTCTAAACTCCAGATCATTGCAGCTCTAATTAGTCAGTCCATCAGTCTTTGTACACACAGCAAATGAAAATTCCTGGAATTCTCATTCATGGCAGCTTTATAACATAAAATATTATTTTTGTGATGCCACCATTGGATTTTCTTTTTGTTATGCTTTTTCCAATGTATAATTGCTGCATTGTGCTTTGAACTGGTTGTTATATTATTATATCTCAATTTTATTTGTTTCATTACACTGTTTCCACTGAAGAAAGAGAAAGTGTGCAGTTTGGGAGGCTGGTCCAAGGATCCCATCCCAGGCTTGTCTGTTTCAGGTTGACGTGGAGCACAAGTCCTGTGGTTTCTGGCATAGACCCCAGGAGGAGGGAATGAGCTGATCATACATATTCTGGGACAGGGCACATGTATCACAGCTCTCATCAGAACACACACACAAAAAAAAAAAAAAAAAACAGTGAGACAAAGGAGACCAAAGCTAACTTTGTTTCTAGGATGGTTCTGATAAAAATCAGAGAAGCCAGTCTATTTCTGACCACAAGCATTTGGGAGGGGGGCGGGTTACCTCTTATTTTATTTAAAATCCTCGTAACTTACTTAGTAATGGGACATCTCTTTTTCATAAGAACCCTCTTTGATTATATCTAAGTTTATGCTAATAATATGACAGGAGGAAGGCTCTAGACAGACTCTGGGTGGGAACTGGTCACCACGAAAATCAACTGATTTTTGCAGCCTCACTTACCAATCTTCTCAAAGGAAATGGGGTATGGCTGAAGGATAAGCTTTATACCAGATTTTAAAACAGGATCTCTCTATATATAATCATGGCTAACTGTATAGACCAGGCTGACCTTGAACTCACAAACATCTGCTTGCCTCCACCTCCCATGAGTGATTAAAGATGTATGCCACCACACCTAGCTCCTATACAAATTTTAAACACTGAGCCTTTAAGATCCTCTGGGCTGGTGACCACATTGAAGTGCTGGAAAGGTGGCAGGACACAACAGGGCTTGGGAGCCCCACACCACACTCTTCCCAAGTGGTACTTTTTGTAATTAACTAATAAGCATGAATCAAGTGCATCTCTGAATTCTATAAGCAACTGTAGAGATTTAATGAGACCAAAGCAGAGAACATAGTTTTCCCCAATTTATGTATAGACGACCAGTTAGAAATATGGAAGGTGTGTACTTTTAATCAGCATCTGAAGTAGTAGCAGTCTATGTCACTGAACCCCTAATTTACATTTCTCTAAGTCTGGGTAGATGACTTGATAACTTAATTAAATCACTGGAAAAGTGTGGGAACTGTGTGACAAAGCATTTTCTTGTCTTTTCCAGAAATATGAAGGTGATAAGGGTGACTATCGAGCCAGCAACCAGAGCTACTATACCAAGCTGATTTTTTGTTCTTCCCAAGAGTTCCACAAAACTGTCCTGGAATGCTATCCCAAACTCAACCATTATGTAGCTCACCTTACAGAGTGCTTTCTGTGTAATACTTCCTAAGTCTCTTTCTTTAGAGGGTGATACATCTCTTTTACAAATCTTCTTGACATTATTATGGACTCACCCAGAGTAATGAAAAAAATAATAGAGATCTGTCAATACCTTATCCAATTACCTCCATGATAACAGCTTTCAACAGTACAGTGAACTATCTCAAGATCTCAACAGTTACACTACTAAGATATGACTACATTTCCATTACCATAAGATTACCATGGTACCTTTGTAAAATTACTCATCACATCCTTAATCTGTAATAATCAGCATTATTTCTCCTATTCTATAATTTTGGTTTTTTCTTAAAATCATATACAAGGTACCTTGGAGTTTGTAACCTTAATTTTATTCATTTGTTAACATTACTAAATATTTGCTCAAGTTGTTCCATCGATCAATATTTAGAGTGGCACTCCAACGTGGTAAACTGACTCCAAGTAAAATCTGAGAGAGCTTCAAAAAAGAATACAGAGTTTAACACAGCTTCTTGATGTTTGCTGGCAGCTTGCCGCAGCTGCTTTAAAAGAGATTTTCCTGATGCAGCTGTAGTAAAAAAAAAAAAAAACAACAACAAAAAGCCATGCGATTTTAAAACAGGCTTCTTGAGCTGTGCCACCAGTGCAAACTCCAACTATAAAGCATTTCAATGGCTTTTATGGGACCGGATGTTTGTGTGCCCACTTGGGATCGGAAAGAAAGTACTCTAAGACCATGCCAACGGCTCAGCACTCCCTGCCTTGGCAGGCAGCAGGATCAGGTCTACTAGGCGTGCACAAGCAGGAGAACATGGCGGATTCCTGCTGCCATACACAGAGATGTTCCCAGGCTGTGCACTGCTCAGCATGGCAGATTTGGCTGTAACTCAGATAAAAAGCTCATTCTCAGAGTTAAAGTGCTGAGTGTGGCTCCTACCTGGCGGCCCCAGAGCTAGCAGAAATGGTACTTCCACCATTTTGAAATTGGAGAGAGGTGGAGCCAACATCCAGAGCAGCTGCAAACAATCTGCTTAGCATTTTAAAAGCTCTTCAAGACAGTAGAGAATTAAGGACAATGCAATAGGACAGATTCAGACATAAAGACCTCTAAATGGGTCCAAGCACATAGGCTTGGGAGAGAAAAGATAAGAGTATACAGAGTCATAATATAAAGTTAATGCTTTAAAAAAAAGTGTAAAGGCTTTAAAGAGACAGAGTACAGATAGTTATAGATTAAAACAAAGTAAAAAAAGCCACATAAAAATGAAAATTCACGAAGAGTCTAGATTATGTGTATTATTGTGTTCTCTTTAAATTTTTTGACTGTGAAGGAGCTAAATACAGAGAGACATTTCATTGTGTGGTCTGCTAAGCCAAACCAGCATGTGTGTTCTAAAGGTATCATGACTTCCAAATTTGGGTCTAAGGATATGATGCTTTGGAAAAGAGGTTCTTCTTTTGTTTTCACAGAGGATGAGTAAGGGGGAAACTCTGTCAACCAATCACATCTAGTTAAGGCATGGCTACCTGGAGCCCAGGAGGAAAAAAACTGGAGAACCCAGGTGCGCGTTCTCTCTGCGCATCTCCTGCCAAACAGATAGGAAGTCAGACCTCCCACTCTGGTAGCGTGAGTTTCCCCTTATAACCATTAAAATATAATTGTTATTCTTGAGTTGGCCTGGTTATTTATTGTACCGACCTAATAGCAACAGATGAGACCCTGTGGATTGCTTCTAGACCAATATGGTATGATAGACCACACCCACCTGAAAGGTTGCTGTAAACACCCTCAAAAATTAACTTTGCTCAACTGCCAACTGAGATGAACCTAGCATACAGGATACACCATAAAAAACCTGAATAACAGCGCCCCATAGATCACGAAGAAGTTTGGAGAGAAAAAAACTATGCCCATATTCCCAAATATTGTTTATAAATTTTCTTTTACATTTAAAGGGGGATATGATGTAGATATGAATAATTTGCATTGGTATAAATTTTGCATTATAGATATAAATTTAAGGTCAATTTATATATATATATTTCTGATCTTGATTAAGGTATTGTGATTGTGTAGTTCATTTAAAAATGTAATGTATAATTAAGAAATATATGTTAATAGTCATCTATAATAGTCAAGTTTGTAGTCATGTTAGTTAGATTTTCTAGATATTTAGAGATATATTTCAGTTAAATAGCCATTCTTCATATCTTTCAAAGACTACAGAATATGGCATTTAATGTTTTAATAACTTAAGGCTTTTCATGACAATGAGACATGTCTGCTCCTGGCAGCACCAATTTACTTTAAGAGAAAAATGGACATCGAAGAGGCTCCTTATGAAATTTGTTAGCCATTTGGGCAATAAACTGTTCTTGCCTGGACTGTTATTAAACTGGACACGAAGAACCTGCAGAGAGAGGACTGCTGAACTTGCCTAAAGGTGAGATGATCCTTCGGGGTTCCTGATTCATGAAAGAGTCTGTGAGACATTCTGCAGGATACAGAAGAAAGTGACTGAACTGTTTTTGAAATTTCCTGCTTTACAAAAAGTCTACTGGATACTATGGGCCTGTGGGCTGAAGATGGATGTCTCAATGGTACAAAATAATGTTGGGTGACTGTCCAGGAAGTGAGATGTCTTTGTCACTTCTAGAGTTTCGGAAGTTGCTTACTTCTCATTTACTTAAGTAATATTATATCCTTCTGGAGTCTTTGATAGAGTTGAAGAATGGATAGTTATAATTATAGTTTTCCTTAGTTATTATAAAAGATAAAGTAGATATAAATATGGTAAATGTAGTTCTTGTTTGACAACTGTTTTGTTATATGTAATTTTACTATGTTAAAGTGAAAGCCTTTCTTTTTTGTTTAAACAGAAAAGGGGAAATTGTGTAGGAGGTCCTTCTGTATTTGTGTTGCTTTCATTGGTTGAATAAAGAAACTGCTTTGGCCTTTTGATACGGCAGAACTTAGATAGGCGGGGAAAAGAGAACTGAATGCTGGGAGAAAGAAGGCAGGCAGAGAGAGCTGCCATGGAGTCGCCAGAGTCAGACATGCTGAATCTTTCTTGGTAAGCTGTGACCTTGTGGTAAACACAGATTAATAGAAATCAGTTAGATCAAGATGTGAGAGTTGGCCAGGAAGAGGCTAGATATAATGGGCCAGGCAGTAATTTAACTAATACAATTTCTGTGTAGTTATTTTGGGGGTTAAGCTAGCTGGGCACTGGGAATGTGGCCCATTCCTCCTACAACATCTCTAAGGATATTATCATACTATGCATCATCTATTAAAGGGTTATTCCTTGCTTGGAGCTAATGTGATTAAAACTACTACTAACATTCAAATGCAGGTTTGTGTAAGTAGATTTTAATTTCTCTGGGACTAATGGACAAGAACATAATTGCATAGTAACAGCATGTTTATGAATAATAGCTGTAATTTTTAAGGTTGCTAAAGCTAGACATACTTTTAATCCCAGAATTCAGGAGGCTAAAACAGGAAGATCACTGAGAATTAAAAGATATCTTAGGCTACATTGTGAGTTCTAAGCCAGCCCAGGCTACAGAATAAGACCCTGTCTCAAAAAAACAAAATCAAAAACTTCCCTAACAGTTCATGATTGGCTGCACTAGTTTATTTTTTCCTTTTTTTATTACTTAAAAACATGCCAATCCAAATTCTCACTCCCTCCTCTCCTCCCAGTCCCCTCCCTCTCCCTCCCCAGATCCTTCCCCCACCCCTCCAACCCTAACGAAAGTCCAAGGCACTCCCTACTATGTCTAGGTTGAGCAAGGTTCACATCCAAAGAGACTAGGATCCCATGAAGCCGGTATATGCAGTAGAGACACAGCCTAGTGTCACCATCAGTGAGCCCTCAGTCTGCCCCAACTGTCAGCCCCCTTCAGGGGGGCTTGGTTGTTCCCATGCTCATTCACTCCCAGTCCAGTTGGAGTTGGTGAGCTACCATTACCTCAGGCAAACTGTCTCAGTGGATGACCCCTTCATTGTCTTGAATTCCTTGCTCATACTCTCACTCCCTCCACTCTTCAAATGGATCTTGGGAATTCAGTCCAGTGTTCTGATGTGGGTCATTGCCTCTGTTCCCCATCTGTTGTTGGACAAAGGTTCTATGGTGATATTTAAGAAAATCATCAGTCTGACTACAAGATAAGGTCAGTTCAGACACTCTCTTCTATTGCTTAGGGTCTCAGCTGTATTCTTGGGTATTTTTCTAGAGCCAGATTTCTTGCTAACTCTTTAATGGCTCCCTCAATCAAGATAGCTTTTTCCTTGCTCTCTTCCTTCATCTCAACCATCTCATTCCCTCAAGTTCCCCTTCACCCCTTCTCCCTTCCCTCTATCACCTGCCCCTGCTCCCAAATTTTTGTCTGATTCCAATTTCCAGCTGGGTCTATATAAGTTTTTCTTTCAGTTCACTTTATTACTTAGTTTCTCTAGGATCCTGAGCTATAGGCTCATTGCCCTTTGTTTATGACTAGTATCCACTTATAAGTGAGTTCATACCATATTCGGTTTTATGGGGAAGGTCTGGGTTACCTCACTTAGGATGATGTTTTCTAATTCTGTCCATTTGCATGCAAAATTCAAGATGTCATTATTTTTACTGCTGAGTAGTACTCTAATGTGTAGATGTGCCACACTTTCTTTATCCATTCTTCAGTTGAGGGGCATCTGGGTTGTTTCCAGGTCCTGGATATTACAAAAAATGCTGCTATGAACATAGGTGAACAAATCCTCTTATAGTATGATTGAACATCTTTTGGATATATTCCCAAAAGTGGGATTGCTGGATCCTGAGGTAGGTTGATTCCCAGTTTTCTGAGAAACTGCCACACTGATTTCCAAAGTGGTTACACAAGTTTGCATTCCCACCAGCAATGGGTTGCTCCACAACCTCTCCAGCATAAGCTATCATTAGTGTTTTTGATCTTAGCCATTCAGACAGGTGTAAGATGGTATCTCAAGGTTGTTTTGATTTGCATTTTCCTGATAGCTAAGGATGAAGAACAAGTCCTTAAGTATCTTTTGGCAATTTGAAATTCTTCTGATGAGAATTCTCTGTTTATTTCAGTACACCACTTTTTAATTGGGTTATTTAGAATTTTAATGCCTAATTTCTTGAGTTCTTTATATATTTTGGAGATCAGTCCTTTGTCTGATGTGGGGTTGGTGAAGATTTTTTTTCCATTCAGTAGGCTACCTTTTTGTCTTATTGACTGTGTCATTTGCTTTACAGAAGCTTCTCAGTTTCAGGAGATCCCATTTGTTCATTGTTGCTCTTATTGTCTGTGCTACTGGGGTTATATTCAGGAAATGGTCTCCTGTGCCCATGCATTGAAGGTTACTTCCCACTTTCTCTTCTATCAGGTTCAGTGTGGTCAGATTTATATTGAGGTCTTTAATCCATTTGGACTTGAGTTTTGTGCATGGTGATAGATAAGGGTCTAATTTCATTCTTCTACAGGTTGACATCCAGTTATGCCAGCACCATTTGTTGAAGATGCTTTCTTTTTTCCATTGTATCTTTTTTGCTTCTCCATCAAAAATCAGGTGTTCATAGGTGTGTGAATTAATATCTGGGTCTTCGATTGATTCTATTGGTCAACATCTCTATTTTTATGCCAATACCAAGCTGTTTTCATTACTGTAGCTCTGTAGTAGAGCTTGAAGTCAGGGATGGTAATGCCTCCAGCAGTTCCTTTATTATTCAGAATTGTTTTGGATATCCTGGGTTTCTTGTTTTACCCTGTGAAGTTGAGAATCATTCTTTCAAGGTCTGTGAAGAATTGTGTTGGGATTTGGATAGGGATTGTATTGAATCTTTGGTTGCCTTTGGTAAGATTGCCATTTTTACTATGTTGATTCTTCTTATCCAAGAACATAAGAAATCTTTCCATTTTATGGTATCTTCTTCAATTTCTTTCTTCAAAAACATAAAGTTCTTGTCAAATAGGTCTTTCACATCCTTTGTTAGTCTTTCCCCAAGATATTTTATGTGATTTGTGTCTATTGTGAAAGGTGATGTTTCTCTGATTTCCAACTCAGCTTGTTTATCCTTTGTGTATAGAAGGCTACTGATTTTTTTGAGTTGATCTTACATCCTGCCACTTCATTGAAGGTATTTATCAGCTGTAGGAGTTCTCTGGTAGAGTTTTTGGGATCACTTATATACACTACCAAATCATCTGCAAATAACGAAAGTTTAACTTCTTCCTTTCTGATTTGAATTCCCTTAATCTCCTTATGTTGTGTTATTGCTATTGTTAAATCTTCAAGAACTATGTTGAAGAGATATGGAGAGAGTGGACAGCCTTGTCTTGTTCTGAAGAGACCCCCATTAAGGGGAGACCCTCCAGCAGATGCTCCCCACCAAGAGAAGACTCCAGTCGACTTCGGCTGCACAATCAAGAGGCGTTTATTAGTTGGTTACACAGGCCTGCGGATGCTGCAGCAATCGGGTTGCTAAGCATGCCAGGCTCAGAGAACAAAGCAGTTTATATAGGATTTGGGGGCAGGCTTTAGGGTACTCAGCAACAAGTATTTCATTGGTTAATTCATATAGAGCATAGGGTTATTTTGGGGCACAGTGATTTGTTTCACTTTGGATTCCTGGGAAAACCACAAAAACAGACCTGTCTCCTAATGACGAGGACACTATGTTTGGCAGGATCTTACTGCCCTTCTTTGTCACTCCTATTTTGGCTAGCCCGAGTGGGCTAGCTGGTGAGTCATGGGTCATGGTGCCCATCTGTTGCTTCCCTTTATCTCTTTGTCCTTGGCTGACTAGAAGGGCACCGAACTTTGACTTTATTTCTTTTATTTTTCAATTCTTTCATTCCCCCCTTGAAATATGGGTCCCTGAGTTTAATCTTAAACTCTAGCTTCTGGAAGTAGGTCTGTTTGATCATCCTGTTTGAGAAGATGATATTGTTGGGTTAATACCATTGCCTGAATAACACTGAGTCTATCTTTCATAAACTGAATAAGCCTATTGAATATGCAAGGACCAAATGTCAGAATCAACAGCAAAATAGCTATGGGGCCAGCAATAGTAGACACCAGTGTGGCCATCCATGGTGACTTATTAAACCAGTTTTCAAACCAGCCTTGTTGGGCTTCCTGCCCTCTCTTTCTCTCCGCTAATCTTTCTCTCAATCTAGCCATAGAGTCCTTGACTGATCCAGAATTGTCTTAAAGTTTTACAGTTCCTGATTTTAGTGGAATAGCTTTGAGTTTCTCTCCATTTAATTTGATGGTAGCTGTTGGCTTGCTGTAAATTGCTTTTATTATATTTAGATATGATCCTTTTATCACTAATCTCTCCGAGACTTTTATCATGAAGTAATGTTGAATTTTGTCAAATGCCTTTTCTGCATCCAATGAAATGATCATGTGTGTTTTTCTTTCAGTTTATTTATATGGTGGATTACATTGATTGATTTTTGTATGTTGAACCAGCCCTGCATCCCTGGGATGAAGCCTACTTTATCATAATGGATTTTTTTAATGTGTTCTTGGATTCGGTTTGCCAGAATTTTATTGAGAATTTTTGCATCGATGTTCATGAGTGAGATTGGTCTCTAATTCTCTTTCTTGGTTGAGTCTTTGGGCTGCACTAGTCTAAATTCACCAGTGGTATAAAGCGATACAATTTCCCTCATCTCTACTTCTCATTTTAGTCACAATGATGGGTGTAGAATGGCATTTGGTTATGTTTTAAATTTGCATTTCCTCAGTGGCCAATGGAATTGAATGTTTACAAGTCTGTATTACCATTTTTATATAGTCAGAGAAATGTTGATCCATATATTTTGGTTAGCTGTTTTTATTGGATGAAAATACTTATTAAATAATTTGAGACAAATGCTATGATCTCTTTGAGTGACTCCTTCAGGTAGAATTACTTATAGTTTTATACTTTACCAAAACATATAACACACACACAGGGTAGAGAATATGTCTTAATCAATGAACCTCTTTTTCTGGCATAGATCTTACATAGGCTCCCCCCAAAAATTGTCAAAGCTATGCTACTAAGGTTCTAAATTGTCATAATCATGGATCTCTCCACCAATCTAAACATAATGCAGCCACTCTCCACAAAAACACATACACACAGAGTTTTACAGTGTTCCTAATAAGTTCACCAAAGTCATAAACCCAAGCCTTAATAACTTAATTTAGCAATTCTGATTGGCTGGAAGAGGTTCTGAAAAATTGTAAACCAAACCCAAAGTCCAAGCTTCAGAGGATTCTACTGGTGAATACCAATGTCAAGGGAACATAAAATCCTTAGAACTTACTATTTAGATACTTGTACTCATCTTCAGTTCTCTGACCCAGAAAATCTGGGATGGAAGACCAGTTGAGTCAGTTCTCAGTCTCTACCCACCTTCACCAATATGAAATTTACTTTACTTAAAAGACGTGGGAAGAGAGATTACTAGGTACATATAACTTACTATCCATGTGCCTTATTCAGATCAAGAGAGGTAAGAATGAGGCCCATCTCAATTTTGTAAATTCACCGAAAATATTATGATAATGTTCAATCTTTTTACTGTTAGTAGATTGCATAATTTGTGGATGAAAAGTCATGTTGCAATTTCAAAAAGGGATGCATGTAATCTCTTGCTATTTGTGTGGGGGGTGCATTCAACTTTACAGTACTATACAAATTCTGTTGTGTTATCCTCTAAGCACAGACAACCTAATAGCTCTACAACATAATACATGTGCTTATGGTGACTTGGTGAGTAAAATTCAGCAATTTCAATAATGTTTAAATTTACTATTGCAAATGATGGCTGCTTGTTCTTATTAAGATACAAATAAGTATTCTTATTTAAGTATTAAGGACCCTAACATAGGTTGAATACACCTCACTTTATAATTGCACTTCCACTTTGTGTGACATTAGCAGCTAAGGTGCAGCAGGACCCAAGTCTTGCTTTTAATTTTCTTGTCATTTCATTTTAATAATAAAAGTAAATATAGCCTCTTACTTATTAATTTTTTAAGCCATAATGGCTCTTGAAAAACAATTATTGAAAAAAGGAAAGAAAAAATTATAAAAGAATAAAGAAGGAAGCATGGATGGATGACTGCTCGCCTGTTAAGATAAAAAGTAAGGCAGTGTGTTTGTTGGGAGCAGGTTTTGCAAGTTTTCCCAAACTATAATTTAAAAAGGAACTATATGCAAAAGACAAGCTGCCATGCTATAAGAATAGTAAAACTGATAGAAAAAAAATCTGTCTCTTTAACAAAATTGTTTGTAAAATGCTACAACTCAGATTCTGCTATAAAAATTAGTGTGATATCAGAATTATTGGCAAAAATCAAAGCTCTTTTAATTACTTTTTTATTTTTTGACATTATAACTATATCATCAACCCTTCTTGTTCCTCTCTCCAACTCCTCCAATGTACTCTCTTTTCTCTCTTTCAAATTCAAAGGCTTTTCATTAACTGTTTTATATGTGTGTGTGTATTACTAAATATATTAATAAAAGCTGCTCATTCCATATACTATTACTTGTATGAATGTGTACAGGGCTCACTCTAGTTGATATTGGATAAACAATTGCTATGCTCTTCCCTAGGGATAACTATTTTTCTTCCTTTCTCAGCATTCTTAAGCTCCTTGTAGTTCTTTTTGAGCGTTGAGGACTCTTGAGAATTTCCCTTCCACATTAACATATCTTTTGGTGTCATCCTTGCTCAGGTCATACTTAAGCAGCCATGCTTTCAAGACATAGCAATTTCCTGTTCCTCTAGCTATTACAATCTTCCCACAGTCTCTTTTGCAATGACCCCTGAGCCTTAGGTATAAGAGCTGTACTGTAGATGTATCAGTTGGTACTGGACCCTACAACTCTGTATTTTGATCAGTTGTAGTTTTTGTAATGGACTCCATCTGCAAAACCATTTATTGATCATGAGTTTATTAAGTAATGAATAGCAAATGTTGCAGATATAATATCCCCTGAAAAGAAGGGGGTATTTCCAAAATCAGTTGTCTCACCAGACTGATTTTTGGAAAAGTTATTGTAGGAGATATTATTGAAAAGTTATAAGGAGTAGAGTTGCTAATGTAAATTTTTATGCTTTTGTTTTAGATGACAGAACTGGTGCTAGTGTAGGAGGGTCCTTCTGTATTTGGGTTGCTTTCATTGGTTAATAAAGAAACTGCCTTGGCCTTTTGATAGGGCAGGACTTAGATAGACAGGGAAAAGAGAACAGGATACTGGGAAGGGGAGAGAGTTAGAGAGAGCTGTCCGCCATGAAGCTCCCAGGTCAGACACGCTGAATCTTTCCCAGTAAGCCACAACTCATGGTGACACACAGATTATTAGAAATGGGTTAAACAAATTAATGAGTTAGCCAATAAGAGGCTAGAGCTAATGGGCCAGGCAGTATTTAAATGAATACAGTTTCCGTGTAATTAATTGGATACGCACCGGGAGCCGGGCGGAACAGAACAAGGGGACCTGCGCCGGGAACCAGGCGCCCGGAATGCAGCCCGCGCCCCTCGTGCAACAGGTGCTACATGTACGGCTCTACTTGCCATTTTTATTAAATATATTGGTAATGAATAAAATGTCAATGAATGAGTGGACCCCTTAGGGCTACTGAAAGACACAGCTGCATCAAAAACAGTAAAAACAGATGTTAAAGTAATTTTTCTGACAATGTAACTGATATATATAAACATGATGCCCTAGTGATAGAAAGTAAAAGTGAAGGGCAATAGAGTTAACAAATGATGCAATTGCATTCCAAAATTCATGCTTAATTAACTACCATTACACAGTACATCAAAAAATTTCAAACAAATTGTTATCAAGACTGTGAATTTCATAATGGTCTGTTTTAGTCAGTGTTCTCTTCAGAAACAGAGTCAATAAAATGAATGTATATCCAAAACAGATTTATTAGGCTAACTTATGTGGTATGGCCTACATAGTTCAACAACAGTTATCTTCACACTAGAAAGGCTGAGAATCCAGTAGATATTCAGTTCAGGAGCCTTAGCAGTTCCAGAGTGGTGATGAAGGTCTAGAGAAGTGGTTCCCAACCTGTGGGTCACAAGCCCTTTGGCAAACTTCTATCTCCAAAATGTTTACATTAAAATTCATGACAGTTACAAAATTACAGTTATGAAGTAGCAATGGAAATAAAGTTATGGTTGGGGTCATCACAATTTGAAGAGCTGTGTTAAAGGGTGGCAGCGCTGGGAAGGTTGAGAACCACGGTCTAGAGAATTAGTAGAGAGCAGTTGGTTTTCAGTTCACATGGCAAGGTCATAGAGGCTCAGTTCTGATGTCAGTATAGGATGACATAAGTAATGATAAAGGCAGCAAAAGGGTAAATTCACCAGCAAGACTTGAAAGCAAAGAGGTGAAAAGCAAAAGGACAACCTGCTAGATGACCCCTGGAACATGCCTCTCATATTTAAAGGAGAGATATTCTCCATTCAGTTAGCCTATTCTAGCAAACACCTGACAGCTGTGCCTAAAGGTTTATCTCTTATTTAATTCTATATACAATCAATGTATCCAACGGGATTGACAATCAAAAGCTTCCCATCATCAGCTTGACACACAATCACATTTCCTCGTGTCATATTTAAGTTCCAATTGAAATAAATAACAAGGTAATAATTCTTACTACAATCTTAAACATCCCATGTAAAATAACAAATATTCTATCCCCCTTACCCATAATATATGGTAAAGTACTTTGAGTAATGCTTGGTCTTTTAGTGTCCTCCAACTCAATATAAGATAATATAGATGTTTAATACTTCACTACTCTTTTCACAATTAATATCTATTACATGGTTAAGAAATGGAAAAAAGAAAACAAATATCTGTTTGATGAGAATGTATATACCCGCAAACAAATTCTTACCAAATTAGGACAGAAAGACTCAGCAATTACAATCTTCATTTCACAGTTGGTCACATGGCCTTAAATTGTATTTATAATCATCTTCTTCTACTACTCATTCTATATTTCCTCCACCCTCAATCAAGCACCTCAATGGGTCTTGGTTTTTTACCTGAAAATGTTACCATATGTTCATCCCCAAAGGATGTAGGCCTTTTATTACACTGCCTGGATTGCGTTGTTGAAATTTCCCACAGAGTTCAATTGTAGGATATAGTATAACCTACACAATCTTCTTCACGTCACAAACACTTTTACTTATTTTCACTGTAGAAAACCATTACAATTCCTCCTGGTATCCTGGATAAATACCCTCAAATAATACTCTAAGTCCCTTCTGATCCTATTGACTCAAGGAAGGCTGAGTCCAAAGTGCCTCAGGTAGGAATAGTCTTAGTTTCCAGTTAATGGAATGTTTGCTGTGCTTTTTGGCAGAAGGACTATTCCATTTGAAGACAAAGCTTTTAAGTGAACAGAGGATAAAGGCATGAAAACAAGAAGCAAAACTGAAATGAAGAGTAATGAATTCTCATTTCTTCCCCTTGGTTCCAGGACATATGGATCCTAACAATGGGAGAAATAACACCAGATGTGGACTACTCACAGCATATGCAGTCCTTTTAAAAACTACAGTTGTGGGAGAGCCAATTGAATAGCAGGGGTTTAGAAAAGCTAGCTCCTCCCCTTGCCTGACAGGGGTGACCCCAGTGGCCTGGTGTTGGGTGTTGTTAGTTAAAGATGTGTTACATTCTTTCATGCTGTGAGATATTTGTTTAATGATATGAAGATGTGTTTCATTCTCTTATGTTGCATTTGATTAACTCTGTCAAATTGTGTTACTTTGCCTGTTGGTGGTTACTTTATTAGACCACCTGATTGCTCTGATAAAGAGTTAAATGGCCAATATCTAGGCAGGAGAAAGAAATAGGCAGGGCTGGTGTGCAAATAGAATAAAGAGAAGAATAAGAAGATGGAGGGGTGAAGAAAGGAGAAGGAGAGGAGGATGCCAGAGGCCAGTCACATAGCCATACAGCCAGCCATGGAGTAAGAAGAAAAGAGAGGTATAAAGACTAGAGAAAGGTAAAAGCAAAGAGGCAAAAGGTACATGGGATAATTTAAGTTAGAAAAAGTTTGCTAAAGCAAGCCAAGCTAAGGTCAAACACTCATAAGTAAGAATTTATTTATTTTTTTTATTTAGTGGGCAGGCCACCAAAGAGAAGAGAAAAACAACAACAACTACAGCCCAGACTGACCATGTCAGCTACCACCCAGACCCAAATCCAGGGCTTTCAATTGGCCCACCCCAGTATCTACACTATCCATGACCTAAGAGAGTGTGTGAAGTGACTGATCCTGCGGAACCAATGCAACAGGACCTCCAAGACTCAGAACAATGGAGGGATATCCTGGAGTTTTGATGAGGGTCCAGTGTTGATGATGTATCAGAAGCCAGAGGCCTTGACCCAGACCAACAACACATTACAATGAACATTTACAAGTAAAGTGAAGAGGGCAAAAGTGTATACTGAGTGACAAACCATGGCTCCCAATGCCACTAAGACAAATAAAGAGGTGTTAGAGAGACAGGAAAGATGGAGGAACAAAGTGGGGTTTTTTGGTTTGGTTTGTTTCTAATTAATATTTTCTTAACTTTCTTTGGGGGATGCTCCAGGGGCCAGGGGTGGATATTGAAGGACTAGGAAATGAGTGTAATTGGGTTGTAGAAAGTGAAATTCCTCCCCCCAAAAAAATCAATAAAAAGTTTGAAAACAAAGCACCCTCTCCAGATCCCCCAGGATATTGCTGCCTAGTTGGCAACGTAATTGTATCTTTAAAATGCACATTCTGTCAAGACAACTGCTTCAGGGTGGCAGCGACCATGTAGAGAGTAGTGAGTTTCATGAGCATGAACCCTTTGCCACAATTCTTTGGCTGTGAGATGAGCCTTGTTCAGAAATAATCCTGTGTGGAATACCGTGATGATAAATAAGACTTCTGTAAATCCACAGATGGTAGTTTGAGCAGAAGCATTACATTCAGGAAAAGCAAATCCACTACTATAACAAATTGTTCCAAAAGAAAAAAATGAACTCCAAATGGGAGTTCTTTGATCTAATAAAACCATGCACCAGGTCCATGTCCATGACTGGTCATGCAGATTAATGTTCCCATACTGAAGGTTCAATGATGGTCTCTGTTGCTGGTAAATTTGGCAATCAAAAATAGCTGTAGCCAGGTCAGACTCAGTGAGTGAAAGTCCATGATTTGAGCACATGTACAAGCTCCATCATACCATACCCAATTTGTTTATAAGCCGATTGAGAAATTACTTGTGTGGCCCAGGAAACAGGTTCACTCTCCACAAAGTGAGTCATCTTATCTACTTAATTATTAAATTTTCCCTCTTGCTAAAGTTACATTTTGATTAGAATTTACATGTGGCACATATATATGTAAATGGCACATATATGTATATATATACATATATTCATGTTTTTATTTTCGTATTTGATGGGTTCTATACATATTCCTCCTCCCCCAAAAGTCTTTCTCTATTTTTTTCCTTTTTTTCTTTTTTAATTGTTTTTATTGAATTATATATTTTTCTCTATTCCCCTCCCTTCATCTCCCCTCCCTTCCTACCCTCTCCCATGGTCTCAGTGTTCCCAATTTACTCAGGAGATCTCTTTTTCTACTTCCCATGTACATTAGATCAATGTATATCTCTCTTAGGGTCATCTTTGTTGTCTAGGTTCTCTGAGATTTTGAATTGTAGCCTATATTTTTTTTTTTGCTTTGTGTCTAAAAACCATTTATGAGTGACTACATATGATATTTGTTGTTCTGGGTCTGAGTTGCCTCACTCAATATGATTTTTTTCTAGATCTATCTATTCGCCTGCAAATTTCAAAAAAAGAAATTATTTTTTTTCTGCTGTATAGTACTCCATTGTGTAAATGTACCACATTTTTATAATCCATTCTTTGGTTGAGGGGCATTTAGGTTGTTTCCAGGTTCTGGCTATGACAAACAATGCTGCTATGAACATAGTTGAGCACATGTCCTTGAGGTACAATTGAGCATCCTTTGGGCATATACCCAAAAGTGGTATTACTGGGTCCTAAGGAAGGTTGTTTCCTAATTTTCTGAGAAATTGCCATACTGAAATTCAAAGTGGCTGTACCAGTTTGCACTCCCACCAGCAATGGAGTAGTGATCCCTTTACTCCACATCCTCTCCAGCATAATTTGTCATTGTTTTTGGTATTGGTCCTTCTTTGTCTCTTTTGATTGATTTTAGTTTGAAGTCTATTTTGTTACATATTAGGATAGCTACAGCAGCTAGTTTCTTAGGTCCGTTTGATTGGTTTTTCCCCAACCCTTTACTCTGAGGTTATGTCTGTCTTTGAGGTTGATGTGTATTTCTTGTATGCACAGTAGATTCTGTTTTTATATTCAATCCGTTAACCTGTGTCTTTTTATAGGTGAGTTGAATCCATTAATATTAAAAGATATTAATGACCAGTGATTACTAGTTCCTGTTATTTTAGTTGTCATTGGTGATGTTAATTTGTGTGTTTTTCCTTTCTTTGGGATTTGCTGCTGTGAGATCATCTATTGTCTGTGTTTTTGTGGGTGTAGCTAACTTCCTGGGGTTGGAGTTTTACTTCTAATACTTTGTATAGGGCTGGGTTTGTGGCTAGGTATTGGTTAAATCTGATTCTGTCATGGAATATCTTGTTTTGTCCATCTATGCTGATTGAAAGTTTTGCTGGGTATAGTAGTCTGGGCTGGAATCTGTGGTCTCTTAAAGTCTGCATATTGCTTGACCATGACCTTCTGGCTTTCATTGTTTCCCTGGAGAAATCAGGTGTAATTCTGATAGGTCTGCCTACATGTTACTTGACCTTTTTCTTTGTCTCTCTTAATTTTCTTTCTGTATTCTGTATGTTTAGTGTTTTGATTATTATGTGGTGAAGGAACTTTTTTTGATCCAGTCTATTTGGTGTTCTGTAGGCTTCTTGTATCTTCGTATGAATATCTTTCTTTAGGTTGGAAAAGTTCTCTTCTATGATTTTGTTAAATATATTTTCTGAGCTTTTGAGCTGGACTTCTTCTTCTTCCATCCCTATTGTTCTTAGATTTTGTCTTTTCATGGTGTCCCATATTTCCTGGATATTTTGTGTTGAGCTGTCATTAGATTTAATGTTTTCTTTAACCAATGAGTCTATTTCCTATATTGTACCTTCAGCTCTTGAGATTCTCTCTTCCATCTCTTGTACTCTGTTGTTTATGCATGCATTTGTGGTTTCTGGTCATTTTCTGATAATTTCTATTTCTATAATTCCCTTGATTTGTATTTACTTTATTGTCTCTATTGGTGTAGGAGGGTCTTCTGTTTGTATATTGCCCTCATTGGTTAAATAAAGAAAACTGCCTTGGCCTTTTGATAGGGCAGCCCTTAGGTGGGCGGAGTAGACAGAACAGAATGCTGTGAGAGAGAAGGCAGTGGAGCAGACGCCATGCTTCTCCAGCACAAGATGGACACTGGTTAGACTCATGCCGGTAAGCCACAACTCAAGTGGCGATACACATTAATGGAGATGGGCTAAAATAATATGTGAGAGTTAGCCAATAAGGGGCTGGAGATAATGGGCCAGGCAGTATTTCAATGAATACAGTTTC